>JASVEL010009971.1:0-69137 GCA_032618575.1 Nicotiana noctiflora
AGCTGTAGATGCGTGATTTTGCCCCTACCCGAGATTTTTTTATATTTTTAGCGTAAAATATTTAGTTTAGTTTTAATATAGCTATTTTAGCTAAATTTGACTCTTTTACTTTATTTTTACCTTAAAATGAAAAATAACAAAAATATAGTTTTATTAATGTTTCGTAGTCATTTTAAACTTGAAAAATACAAAAATAGTACTTTATATTTTTATCTTTTTATAAAAACGAAAATAATAAAAAATAGTTTCATTAATATTTTGTAGTTATTTTAAACTTGAAAAATATAGAAAAATAGTTTTATTTAATTATGAGTATTATAGTTATTTTGATTACCTAGGATTAATTAAATAACGTCATTCTCGGTTCCGGGCGAAGAATAATATTCGGGTTCAAACTACCCGGTTTTATAATTTTCGGACCTAGCCCGTAATAACCCGAGTCCACCACACGGGGAACACAGACAAAAATAGCCCATACAACACATATGACACACACTACACTAAGGGGGACAATACATAATGGGATGGGGGAATACAAAGGAAAAAAGACAAAAGGAAAAAAACAAAGGTAAAGGACAAAACTTGTATGGGCTTCATTTTAAAAAAATAAAATAAATAAAATACAATACACACACATATGTGCTGTACATCACGTTCAAAAAAGGGGGATACACGGGAGAGCAAAAAGAAAAGAAAACGGCGCAGCAATTCATCTTCACCAAACTCCTGATACATAAAGAAAAACAAGGGCAGCAACGGCAGCTTGGCAAAAATAGAACGAGCAGCAGCGAACAGTTCCAAACGACCACCCGTCATCACCATGAAACCATGCCAGAAAACACCTTGATACACCCCCAAAACACCAGTGAAACCAGCCTAAACCCACGTCCAAAACCAGCTATAAAACCTCGTCGAATGCACTGCAAAAATAGTTCCAAATCGTCCATTACTGTCAAGGAGTTTGTTGGTTATGTGTTTCTGGTCTGGTTTAAATTTTCCGGCGAGTCTCGAGTTTTCTGAGTGAGTCTCAACTACTGTTTTTACTGGTTCTTAATTGAAGTCTGGTTGAGGTTGTGTTCAGATTTCTGCTCGGGTTTTAAGCTCCCATTTCCGCCGATATAACTAGACCAGTCGCCCCCATCACCTCTAAACTAGTAGCCATCGCAACTCCACCAAAGAAAACCCAGTTCACCGGAAAACGAACAGCTACTACGGCGTTTCAGTCATATTCGAATTCCGTTAAAGCCCGTTCGAGGTCGTCGAGTATGTGTTCTGTTAGGGCCACTCACTGTTCGTATTCCAGATTGCAATTTTGAATTAATCAATAAAAGGTCCAGTTACTCTCCATATCTATTTAATCCTTTGAATCTCATATGTAGATGATGTTTTCATGGGTGTGGCCTTTTGAATGTTTAAATATGTGACTATTGAATGGATTTACTTGTTTCGGTAATTATGTCGAGCTTAGTTGCTTAAATTGAATAGATTTCTATTACCATGTGGGAATTTCTTTTTGACAAAAGCAATTGGACTTGCTTCATTTCCTTGAAATTGTCCTTACCTTGTAGTCGCTAGCGGACATAATATGACGTCTTTGTGCTATTATGATATTAGTCGAATAGAGTCTGAAGGGTTAGTTTTAGAACTATAGAAGTAAGAAAATTAGGAATCAATTTAGACATGAATTATTTACTAATTAGCTTGAGATGAAATGAGGAGTTTAGGTCCTAGCTAGCTCTCTTTGAAGCAAGACTTGTTGTTAGTACAAAAAATATTTTAGGCTTGATTAATGGTAAATAAATTGCGATTACGGGTACAGTTCCCATGATGTGGTAGTGATGGTTAATTTTGGATTAGTTTTAAATATGAATATCCATAGTTCTTTAACTGAATAGTTTTGAGGTGTGTCATGCCAAATAAAAATGAAGATTGCATGGCCCTCCCTTTTAATCTTGTTTATCCTTAGAATTCGAGGCGTGCCGTTTAGCGAATTTCATGGCCCTCGCAAAGTAAAAACGCGAAATACTTTAGGCACGTTAGTTAATAATAATACCTTCCTAATCACGGGTGCGCATTTATGTGACCCAAATCTTAGTCCCGGCGAAACCGAAATACGTTAAAGTCACAGGCGTACTAGTTGCGATGTGACTCGAAATGTGTTTTTTCGTGACGTCGCAATTCTTCTAAAATTGAAAAGCGGAACATAATAGCACATAGTTAAAATATATAAAGAAATCGGATAAAAACAAAAATAGCAGTTGAGCGACCGTGCTAAAACCACGGAATCCGGGAGTGCCTAACACCTTCTCCCGGGTTAACAGAATTCCTTATCCAGGTTTCTAGTTTCGCAGACTGTATTACAGAGTCATAAATTTCCTCGATTCGGGATTAAACCGGTGACTTGGGACACCATTATTTTCCCAAGTGGCGACTCTGAATAATTAAATAAATTGATCCCGTTCCGACTGTCCTTTAAGTGGAAAAACTCCTTCCCTGATTATGCGGAAAAATGAGGTGTGACAGCTCTGGCGACTCTGCTGGGGATGGATACCTCTGAACTTCGGTTCAGGGTTTAAGAATTCGAGCTCAGTTAAATTGTTGTTTTTGTCTATATCCGATTTTATTATATGTTTAATTAATGTGCTACATGTCTACCGCTTTGATACTAGTTGCACTGTATATACAAACTGCTATATGTTTACCGCTTTGATACTATCTGAACTGTATATACAAACTACGCCGAGTCCTTTCTTTCTCTCACCCCCGGGGATGTGCTCACTGGTTGAGACTCCCTATTCTGTTAGTGTCATACCCCGAAATAATAAAGAGGCTCGGAAAGTTTCTAAGCCGGTTGGCCTTTTGGTTCCCGAAAAGGAGCTCCTTCCTCAGCCCGAGTTGTCCGCTTGGGTACACAGTCTAGATCACATACCGAGGTTCTGAGCTTAGAATAACATGACTTCATGCCGGATCCCTAGTAGGAAACGCTTATTTGCATCACGTTGCATTTGACTTAGGGGACTCAACACAGGGGTTGGGTCCGTCTAGGACAGGTGACCCAGTAATCAAAGACCGAGCATATTATATATTGCATTTATTTATCATGTATTATTATGATGATTGGTTAAATTCCTGAAAAACAAAAAAAAAGAAATAGAATTTTGGAATAGAAAAATATCAAAAATATTGACGAAATGCTGTCGAAAATTTGAAAATTTGAAAAATATAATAGTTTTTATTCAAAAGTAGTTTGCTCCATCTGACCGAACTACGCTGGTTTGATTCTCACATGGTGTGAGATACGTAGGCAACCTTCATCGGGTCCAACCACCCCTTCAAAAAATTTAAAAAAAATGTGTCGAAGTTTTAGTTTTCAATTAAATCAAAGTAACACTGTTTTTGAAAATAGCCGAATGTTCCGAAAGGACACCGGAAGGCTGTTTTTGCAAAAATGGCCACTTTGAAGTCTTTTCTTTTTCTTTTTAAATAATAGCCTTGAAATATTCCATGTGGAAATGTTGAAAGGCCGTAGCCTCAAAATAAAGTTTGGGTTACCACCCCTTTTTAAAAAAAAATCAAAAAAATGTGTGTTTAATTTTGTCAATAAAATCAAAGTGATGCCGTTTTTAAAAATAGCCGAATGTTCCGAAAGGACGCCGGGAGGCTGTTTTTGCAAAAATAGCCGCTTTGAGTCATTTTCGATAATTTACGAGCATAGCCTTGAAATATTCCTTGTGGAAATGTTGCAAGGCCATAGCGCAAAATCAAGTTCGGGTTCACACCCCTTTTGCAAAAATAACCAAAAAAAATGTGATGCTATTCTCGTTTAAAATATGCCGAATGTTCCCCAAAAGGACGCCAGAAGGCTATTTTTGCAAAAATAGCCACTTTGAGTCTTTGTAAATAGCCACTTTGAGTCTTTGTAAATAATTTTTGGGCACAGCCTTGAAATATTCCCTCGTGGAAATATTGAAAGGCCGTATCCGCAAAATTAAGTTTGAGTCATCACTCAACTTTGCAAAAAAAAAAAAACAACATATGGTTTTGCTGAAATGGCCACATTTGGCATTTAAACTTTCTCAGTCTTGTGTTGGCCTGTGTCGGTGCTGAACGATGCCCCATGGGCCCTAAGATGAAATTTTTTGAATTTGTAGTCTCTTAAATAAAATTTTGCAAAAATAGCCGCTTTGTCAAATAAGTCATTACATGGCCAATTTTGTAAAAATAGTCAATTGACATTAGAAACTTCTCAGTCTGATGTTGGCTTATGGCGATGCCGAACGATGCCCCATGAGCCATAGGATGAAAATTTTTTCAAGTTTATCTTTCTTAAATAAATTTTACAAAAATAGCCATTTTGTCAAATAAGCCATTACATGGCTAATTTTGTAGAAATAGTCATAATTGGCGCTAAAAATATTTTTATTCTTGTAGAAATCTCCGACACAAGGTGTGAAAGTTTTTCATCAGAGTTTGTAGTTGGAGTCGGCTTTTACAATTTTTTCAAAAAAAAAAGAAAAAAAAATCAAATATTCATCTCTTTATTTCTTGCATTAATTTGCAAGAACTACACTCGGTCTGATTCATGCGGGGTCATGATACGTAGGCAATCCACATAGGATTCGACCATATCCATAACCAAAAAGAAAAAATGGAAAACAAAAAAAATGGAAAAAAAAAAGAAAAAGAGAAAAATGGAAAAAAATAATAACAACAATTAAGAAAATAAAGGAAGGTTTAGGAAGCACATATAGGAGAAGCTGGAACGACGCATGTAACTGAAGCAAATGCGTGATAGAAAGGTTTAACTGCCTAGGTTCATTGCATCCTTAATGCACGTTTACCTGTTTGTCCAATGCCCTAACGCTAACGTAATGTCTTCACTTTGTTGTGTCCAGTTTCAGAAAGGTGGTTGGTTGTGGTTCTAAAATAACTCTTCCCATAAGACAAAGTCAGAGGACAATGGCAGATAATCCCAAGACTGAGTGGGTTGATACCGATACCCGACAACAGCTGGTTGAACGGAACCGCGGGTTAGTAGAAGAAGTCAAAGCACTGAGACAACATGTGGCTGACATGTATCGGGCGTGGATGGATGGAAAAGCACCACCCCCGCCACCACCCAGCTTCCTGGACTCTGTCCTTACCCGTACACTGAACCCGATGCCAGATAATCCCTCACACTCTCCATATATACCCACCTACCACAGCTTTTCCAGCCACTCGAGTAGCTCAATTGCTCGTCCCCTAGTTATGTTTTCACAACACTACTCCCGTCCCCAACACCACTACTCTCCCCGGGACACCCAAAATCGTACTTCACCTTCCAGGTACCCAGCTCCACAAAAAGCCTACCAACCCCCACGAATATACCGAAAACCCCCTGGGTCAGGTTTCAGGCCAAATAAGGCATTTAGGGAGGAGAGGTTGTTGAAACGAGAAAAGGCTCTCACCCCTATCGGAGAATCTTATGCAAGTTTGTTCGAAAGGTTAAAACATGTCGGCCTGATTACACCGCTCCCCGGATATACTCCCGATCCACGTGCAAGAAGCTTCGATCCTACTGCACGATGTGCATACCATTCCAATGTCAGAGGGCACGATATTGAGAGTTGTCGTACCTTGAAAAAGGAAATAGAAAGAATGATTCAAAAAGGGTGGTTGATTGTGATCAATGACGATGACAGAGAGCACACGAATCCTCTGGGGGGTGTATTGACTGAAGCTAAAAATGTTGAAGCAGATGGAAGCCTCGACAATATTGATGCAGAACTTAGTGGCTAAAGCGTCGTACTTGGTAATTGGGAAGTGTCACTGTCACACCTCCCTTTTTACTACCCTTCATACTTTAAAAGCGTATAAATACACTTGTAGGGTATACTCAAGATTGTGATTCTGATTTTGTCTTGGGGTCAAACCCTCTTGTCCTTCCATTTTTGTCTTAGCAGTTTGCTTTGGTCTTGCCCAGTTTTGTTTCAGGGCTGTACTCTGGTTTGTTTTGCTTGTTTTGTCATTGAACCATTTCGTCATTAGTTTAATGAAGCTTTCGGTCTTTTGTTACTTCCGGTCATTTTATTTGTTTAGTTCTTTTTACCCTTTAGATTTGTCTTGTGCTCAAACGCCGAATCTAGTGACACGACATGCGCACACATAATTGTGGCTTAATTCTAAAAGTTAATCATGAAGCAATTGGAAGATGATCGGGTCATCTAAAGGAAATAAAAACAATTTGAGACTATTTGGATCCTGAGTCATGTGAAACCGGGGCAAGTAAAAAGGAAACAGTCAAAGGCAAGCTGGCCAAAATTGACATGGGGTCGTTCATAATGAGAGTGTTGCCCAATAGTGCTTTAAAGATATGACGAATATTAATTGTGTTGTTTACACTTGGCATGTTTTGAAGATTGGAATGACGAAGGCATTTTGTTCTGCTATCCAAACACTTTATCCATCGTCAACCCTTTGAGTCTTATTTTAAATTCTTTCATACCCCTCATTCGGAATTAGTTGCAAAGACTAGAAACACAAGTTTGAAAGGCAAAAGAAGAAAGGGATAAAGAAAAAGTAAAGAAAAAGAAAACAACAAAAAGAGATAAAGAAAAGAAAAAGAAAAATGTATGAAAAAAAAAGAAAGCTAGAAAAACGAGGATATGGGAACTACGTTTGACCTGATTCATCAAAGAGGATACGTAGGCGCTTCACAGCTCGGTCATAGTGTAAATAAAAACCAAAAAAATCCCCAAGCAAGAAACAGGGGCAAAAAAAAAAGTGTTTATGTAAGGAAAATATAGGATTCCGAAGGTTGTAATTTTGAACCTAATTTGTTTTATTTTGAGCCTTTATTACCCTTTCTTTCTAGCCCTGTCCAAACCCACATTACGGTCCAAAGAAAGACCTTTTGACCAATTTTCAAAAGAGGCCGAGTTAGGCAAATGAGAGAAGTTTCATCGGGACATAACACTCTGATTCCCGGCAGAAAGACTCCGATCTCCAGCAGAAAATAGGAGAGTCTTAGCAGTAACACCACCAATCCCCAGCGTAAAAGTAACACAAATAAGAGAATCTTAGCGATGAAAACCTTCACAGGCACCATAAGGCGATGAAAGCTGAGAGAAAAACCGAAATGAGAGAGGCTTGGTAGTGAAAACCCCTCGAGCACTACAAGTCGAACGGAGATTGGAAATCAGATGGGAAAGTCCCCAGGCGAAGATTACAAAAGGCGGTTTAACGATGGAGGATAGGCTATATGTGCATGTCATGTCCATTAGAGTTGGTATCCACGTTTGATAGGTTTACTTTATAATTTTTCTTTTTAGAGAGTCATCTTCCTTTTTGTCTTTTATGCTATTTCCTTTTATCTTTCTCCTTTTTATCGAAAATTCCCCAATAGAGTCTGTTTGCAAGAAATGACTGCAAAATTTTCCATCAGCTTTCCAATTACGCAAGATGGGATTTTGATTGGTACACCCAAGTGGTATAAGTCAGGAAGGATCAAGCGCAAGGCCAGTGTCCAGAGGTATATTCCCCAGCAATAGGAAAATGACAAAGGGAGGGATTGGTGTCAATAAGGATATCTCAAGGAAGGTTAATGAGACTCAAAGGTTGGGAAATGCCCAGTCCTTAGATATGCCGCAAAAGGAGAGATGTCCCAAGCAGAAAGGAATTTTCAGTGACAAGGGTGAACAAAGAAAATGGTTCACCAGTAAAACATGCAAGGTCTTCACGAAGGGTCACTATCATAGGAATTCGGGTGGTCAGTGGAAAACCACGTGAAAAGGTTCACGAATAAAGAGTCGTCAAGGAAGGCGGGGAAGCAAGAAAGGAGAAAGCTATCCCCAGCATGAATATCATCAAATAATAATATCCCCAGCAAGTTCTGATAATGAAACGCAGAGCAGGGAAAGAGGAGGAGAACCATCCCCAGCAGGAGCACCACAACCAGCCACCACATTTTAAAACTAACCAATTTTTCTTTGATTTGAAACAGGAAGAAGAGGGGTTGTTGGCAGAAAAGCATGCCACGAAGAAGATTCTCAAACTGGGGCAGAAAATTTTCTCCCGTTGCGAAAATTTTCTCGAAACCAAATACCCGGTTGGGGAAAGAAGCCGGATAACGCGTCGAGATTTCTCCGGCAGCATTATATCCTACAAGTTTTTCAAGGGAGCCAAGCGCGAGTCCCGAATGAGGTTTGGAAAGAGGAAAAAGGAAAAGGGATCCCCCGACAGTGTAATCCCCAGCTGATGACATTTCAATCCCCAACGATCCCGGGAGAGAATAAAGGTTTTGAAGGAAGTAGAAAAAGAGGAAATAAAGAAGATTTCCCCAACAGCATTACCCCAGCAGGTAAGTAATTAGTTCCAAAGATATCCCCAGCAGTCAAGAGAAAAATAACACGACCCAGGAGGAAAGCAATTCCAAAACAAGGTAATTCAGAAGAAAGGATGGCCCAAGAAGCGATGCAGGAAGAAGAAAGTGGTGCGGGAAGCAAAGGAAGGCGACATGGATGGGATGGAGTTAGTGAGTTGATGTTGAAGTCAGGAGCCCGCCTGAAGAATGGAGTGGCGATTTATTTTCAAAAGATGTTGTTGAGGTCAGGAGCCCGCCTGAAGAATGGAGTGGCGATTTATTTTCAAAGGATGTTGTTGAAGTCAGGAGCCCGCCTGAAGAATGGAGTGGCGATTTATTTTCAAAGGATGTTGTTGAAGTCGGGAGCCCGCCTGAAGAATGGAGTGGCGATTTATTTTCAAAGGATGTTGTTGAAGTCAGGAGCCCGCCTGAAGAGAGGAATGGCGATTTATTTTCAAAAGATGTTGTTGAAGTCAGGAGCCCGCCTGAAGAGAGGAATGGCGATTTATTTTCAAAGGATGTTGTTGAAGTCAGGAGCCCGCCTGAAGAGAGGAATGGCGATTTATTTTCAAAAGATGATGTTGAAGTCAGGAGCCCGCCTGAAGAGAGGAATGGCGATTTATTTTCAAAAGTTGATGTTGAAGTCAGGAGCCCGCCTGAAGAATGGAGTGGCGATTTATTTTCAAAAGATGTTGTTGAAGTCAGGAGCCCGCCCGAAGAATGGAGTGGCGATTTATTTTCAAAGGATGTTGTTGAAGTCAGGAGCCCGCCTGAAGAGAGGAATGGCGATTTATTTTCAAAAGTTGATGTTGAAGTCGGGAGCCCGCCCGAAGAGAGGAATGGCGATTTATTTTCAAAAGATGTTGTTGAAGTCGGAGCCCGCCCGAAGAGAGGAATGGCGTTTTAATTTGCTAGGATGTTGAAGTCGGGAGCCCGCCCGAAAAGAGGAATGGTGTTTTGAAGTTGTAGTTGAAGTCAGGGAGCCCGCCTGAAGAATGGAGTGGCGATTTAGTTTTGAAGTTGTAGTTGAAGTCAGGGAGCCCGCCTGAAGAATGGAGTGGCGATTTAGTGTTGAAGTTATAGTTGAAGTCAGGGAGCCCGCCTGAAGAATGGAGTGGCGAGTTATTATTTTGAAGTGTTGTTGAAATCAGGTGCCCGCCCGAAGAATGGAATGGCGATTTATGATTAGAGTTTGTCGATAAAGTCAGAAGCCCGCCGGAAAAGCAGAACGGCGTCTCAGTTTCCAAGATTTGATAAGGATAGTGAACAATCGGAAAGTGACGGAGTGTAACGGAAATCCCCAGCATGAATCAGAAGGAAGGCAACAAGGATCAGAAAAGATAGATTCAGACTTCGAAGGAGAATAGCTCGAAGATCACAAGTAAGGGAATTCACTTCGGAGTGCAATGCAAGTTAGCAACAAGAGAAGCTTGCGACCAGAATGCGAGTCAACAGTCCGAGATGATCAACAGAAGTTAGTCACAATAAAAAAAAAGGCAAGGAGTTAGCATGAAGCCAATCCAAAATGCAGAAGTTGATGAAAGATGTGGCATGCTCAAGACATGGCCGAGGTCACAAGAACTGTATACCTGGTCTTGATTCGAAAAGCAGCACCTGCAACTAGCAAGTATCAAGGTTCAAATTTAGAGTCTACATGAAGCACCAACCAATACTCAAGATCAAGCTTCAGAAGACTCATAGATGAGAATCTTGTAACTAGGAGCTGATAGGCTTAGTTAGTCTTTTTCATGTTGGATTTTTGATGTAATAGCAGGACCACGGACCGGAACCTCGATGGAACAGAACCTCGACGGAACGACACCTCGACTGGCTCTCCACCTCGGTATACCCCTTCCTCACTCACTTTCGAACTACACATGGCCCGATTCCTTTATAGCCAAGGATATGTAGGCAGCTCAGATACAAGGGCTCGGTCACATTCCTTTCCTCCTAGTTTAGTCTCTCTGAATAAGGGTCGGGTCAAAACACTTATCTAGTCGTTCTTTGTCTGAAAACTCTTTGTGAAGGTCCTATTACTACAATTGTAGATGCGTGATTTTGCCCCTACCCGAGATTTTTTTATATTTTTAGCGTAAAATATTTAGTTTAGTTTTAATATAGCTATTTTAGCTAAATTTGACTCTTTTACTTTATTTTTACCTTAAAATGAAAAATAACAAAAATATAGTTTTATTAATGTTTCGTAGTCATTTTAAACTTGAAAAATACAAAAATAGTACTTTATATTTTTATCTTTTTATAAAAACGAAAATAATAAAAAATAGTTTCATTAATATTTTGTAGTTATTTTAAACTTGAAAAATATAGAAAAATAGTTTTATTTAATTATGAGTATTATAGTTATTTTGATTACCTAGGATTAATTAAATAACGCCATTCTCGGTTCCGGGCGAAGAATAATATTCGGGTTCAAACTACCCGGTTTTATAATTTTCAGACCTAACCCGTAATAATCCGAGTCCACCACACGGGGAACACGGACAAAAATAGCCCATACAACACATATGACACACACTACACTAAGGGGGACAATACATAATGGGATGGGGGAATACAAAGGAAAAAAGACAAAAGGAAAAAAACAAAGGTAAAGGACAAAACTTGTATGGGCTTCATTTAAAAAAAAATAAAAAAAATAAATAAAATACAATACACACACATATGTGCTGGAGATCACGTTCAAAAAGGAGAGCTTGAAGAAGCAAAAAGAAAAGAAAACGGCGCAGCAATTCATCTTCACCAAACTCCTGATACATAAAGAAAAACAAGGGCAGCAGCGGCAGCTTGGCAAAAATAGAACGAGCAGCAGCGAACAGTTCCAAACGACCACCCGTCATCACCATGAAACCATGCCAGAAAACACCTTGATACACCCCCAAAACACCAGTGAAACCAGCCTAAACCCACGTCCAAAACCAGCTATAAAACCTCGTCGAATGCACTGCAAAAATAGTTCCAAATCGTCCATTACTGTCAAGGAGTTTGTTGGTTATGTGTTTCTGGTCTGGTTTAAATTTTCCGGCGAGTCTCGAGTTTTCTGATCCCTTTGACGACTGTTTTTACTGGTTCTTAATTGAAGTCTGGTTGAGGTTGTGTTCAGATTTCTGCTCGGGTTTTAAGCTCCCATTTCCGCCGATATAACTAGACCAGTCGCCCCCATCACCTCTAAACTAGTAGCCATCGCAACTCCACCAAAGAAAACCCAGTTCACCGGAAAACGAACAGCTACTACGGCGTTTCAGTCATATTCGAATTCCGTTAAAGCCCGTTCGAGGTCGTCGAGTATGTGTTCTGTTAGGGCCACTCACTGTTCGTATTCCAGATTGCAATTTTGAATTAATCAATAAAAGGTCCAGTTACTCTCCATATCTATTTAATCCTTTGAATCTCATATGTAGATGATGTTTTCATGGGTGTGGCCTTTTGAATGTTTAAATATGTGACTATTGAATGGATTTACTTGTTTCGGTAATTATGTCGAGCTTAGTTGCTTAAATTGAATAGATTTCTATTACCATGTGGGAATTTCTTTTTGACAAAAGCAATTGGACTTGCTTCATTTCCTTGAAATTGTCCTTACCTTGTAGTCGCTAGCGGACATAATATGACGTCTTTGTGCTATTATGATATTAGTCGAATAGAGTCTGAAGGGTTAGTTTTAGAACTATAGAAGTAAGAAAATTAGGAATCAATTTAGACATGAATTATTTACTAATTAGCTTGAGATGAAATGAGGAGTTTAGGTCCTAGCTAGCTCTCTTTGAAGCAAGACTTGTTGTTAGTACAAAAAATATTTTAGGCTTGATTAATGGTAAATAAATTGCGATTACGGGTACAGTTCCCATGATGTGGTAGTGATGGTTAATTTTGGATTAGTTTTAAATATGAATATCCATAGTTCTTTAACTGAATAGTTTTGAGGTGTGTCATGCCAAATAAAAATGAAGATTGCATGGCCCTCCCTTTTAATCTTGTTTATCCTTAGAATTCGAGGCGTGCCGTTTAGCGAATTTCATGGCCCTCGCAAAGTACAAACGCGAAATTACTTTAGGCGCGTTAGTTAATAATAATACCTTCCTAATCACGGGTGCGCATTTATGTGACCCAAATCTTAGTCCCGGCGAAACCGAAATACGTTAAAGTCACAGGCGTATTGGTTGCGGTGTGACTCGAAATGTATTTTTTGTGACGTCGCAATTCTTGTAAAGTTAAAAAGCGGAACATTAAAAGCACATAGTTAAAATATATAAAGAAATCAGATAAAAACAAAAATAGCAGTTGAGCGACCGTGCTAAAACCACGGAATCCGGGAGTGCCTAACACCTTCTCCCGGGTTAACAGAATTCCTTATCCAGGTTTCTAGTTTCGCAGACTGTAATACAGAGTCATAAATTTCCTCGGTTCGGGATTAAACCGGTGACTTGGGACACCATTATTTTCCCAAGTGGCGACTCCGAATTAATTAAATAAATCCCGTTTCGATTGTCCTTTAATTGGAAAAACTCCCTCGCTCCCTCGCGGGTTATGTATTTAATTAATCGTATATCGCAATGATTTCACTTTTATTTGAATTATTTGTTAATCTATAATAATTTTACTTACAAATTATTTTATTCAAAAATTTATGGAATTATTTAAATTATTTTATTTAATAGAAATTAAAAAATGAAATTAAAATGAAAGATAATAATATAATATAGAAGATAGAGAAGAATATAAAAAAGTTTGGGAAAAAAATGGGGGAATGGTTGGAGTAAGTTGTCCCCAAAATGAGAAAATCCTAGTTTTGGGGACAAAAAGTGAGAGCAAGGTTGGAGATGGCCTAAGTTTCCTATATGCGAGTGGAAAGTAATAAGTACTTCGTAAAGTTAGTTGAGGTGTAATCAAACAGATTAGAATACTAATAATTGTTAAAAGATTCTCATTTTTTCCCTCGTAATTTTCTTTCGTTGATCAAATCATATCAGACCTAGTTAAGATACCTTTACAAAATACCTCAATGTGATATGGAATTCTTTTTTAGTATAATATTTACGTAATTGATCAAGCTCTAGTGTAAAGAGATGTATTATTGGCAACAAATACACAATGGGCCATCTGGGCTGTGCAGATTTTTGCTATTTTCAATTTGGATTTTGATGTGTAATAACATACTCATATAATTAGTAGGAAAATAGCCCTGGTTATAAATATTGGCAAAAAATAGCCAATTAATGTATATCACAATAATAATATGTATATCACAATTTTTTTTCTTTGTCTATATCAACATGTATAGTAAAATTTTATTTTCATTCTTTGTATATAAATAATATTTTTTTTGTGTGTATATCAATATGTAAAACTATATATATAGTTATTGATGCCTTTATATCAATGTATATCACAATAAAAATGTAATATTATTTGTATATCATAGTGTATAGCACATCGGACATGTGTATACCAAAATTATAACCCGTTTATATCTCTATATCGTCAGTAATATCTCATATATATTATGTGTATCTATGTATATCCATGTCAATTTGTGTTATATGTACGATATAATATGTATATACATGGGCATCCATAAAAAAATTATATTGTATACGAAGTGATATACACAAAACGTTCTTAAAAATGTGTTTGTGATATTTTTCTATTATATAAAAAATGGAAAGTGGTCGACTAAGGGTATATCTGTAATTGCAACATATTTAACTTGAATTTTTATTTAAAACACGTGTCCTTCCTGATATGCTTCAACTAGAATTTTCTATTTCTTCATAGCTTAGTTCTCCAGCGAACTTTCTTTCAGTTTTTTACTTTGTCCAGTCGTCTGTCTTTTTTTCTTATTTTTTGTATACCAATGCGGTATTCCAGTGGTAATCTTTTCTTTCCCATATTTGAAGACAAAGATGAGTAAACGATGTATTTGCCATAAGTTTATTTCTTTTCAGTTATTTCCACTTTTTAAGCGTAGACTACTACAAAGGAAATTGTTCAAGCATTTGGACTACTTCTCTTATTAAATAAATATAAAATAGAAGATTGAAATACGACTCAAGGTGGTGGAATTGGTGACAGATTGTGTTGTTGATATAGGTGGTTTAATAAATTGAGATGGAATCAGATTTCGAATGCACCTGTGTTTCACAATTTGGGATAAAGTTGTGTGCTACTGCAATATGTGTGTTGATCGAAGAAACCACTCAACATGATTCTCGTGATGGAGCACTCTTGGAGCTTTCAAACTTCTGAATTGGAATATTGAGGTATAACCCCTTCAACTGCTATTCTTAAATTGTTTCTGTATTTTCATTTTTTTTTTATTATATTAATTAGTTAAATGTTGATTCTCTGCTAATTTTGAGGTGTAATCCCTTTGAAATTTTGATTTCTTTTTGAAATTTTGATTTCTTTTGAGGTATATATAATTGGTGAAATTTTTTGTAATCGCTGATTGAAATTTTGATGTATAACCCCCTTTTTAGATTTGTCAACATCGTCCGACTACTTTGCGCATTGGTTCCTCATCTATGTTCTTACAATCCCGTTCTTTCCCTGATCAAGTTTTGTCTTTTCCATTATTTCTCTTTCATTTTATCTTCAAAACCTCCTCTTGAATGAGGGTTGAAATTGATCCCTTAATCCGAAATGATTTTTTTTTTTTTTACTTTACTTCCTTTATATGTTATTTCAACTTGGGTAAAGGTCTAAATACCTTCCTATACTTTGCAAAAAGTGCCAAATATACCCCTCGTTAAAAGTTTGGCCCATATCCAACCTTGCCGTTACACTATTGGCCCGTATACCCCCTAGACTTTATGATAAGATCTATATATAACCTTTATTTTTTAACCAATTTTTTTTTTGTATAAACTAAAAATTATTTGTTGAAAATAATTTTTCAGTTCTTAAAAAACGATAAATATTTTGTTAAAAATGATTTTTCCCCTTTTTATAACACAAAAAAATAATTTTTACAAATTTGTTTTTCCAGTTTTTCCGGTTTTAAAAAAATAAACTTTAAAAAACTGAAAAATGAAGAAAAAAATATTTTTCAAAAGCGAAAATAATTCGTTGAAAATAGTTTATTCAGTTTTTAAAAAGCAAAAATATATTGTTAAAAACTGAAAATGTTCTAACTCCTATGTTTTTACATTTTTTACAAATATGTTTTTTTTTTAAAAAAAAATGATTTTTGCAATTTTTTTAAAGTTTTACAAAAAGAAATTAGAACATTTCCAAAAGAAAAAGACATTTCTTTTTGTGAAACTTTAAACAAATTGCAAAAATTATTTTTTTAACAAAATATTTTTTTTTGTAAAAACTGGAAAAAAATGTAAAAACAGAGGACTTAGAACATTTTTAATTTTTATATTTTTTTTTTGTTTTTTAAAAACTGAATAATATATTTTCAACAAATTATTTTCACTTTTGAAAAATATTTTTTTTCTTCATTTTTCAGTTTTTTAAAACGAGAAAAACTGGAAAAACAATTTTGTATAAACTATTTTTTTGTTGTAAAATCAGGAAAAAAAATTATTATTTAACAAAATTTTTTCGCTTTTTAAGAACTGAAGAATTATTTTCAACAAAATATTTTCAGTTTTTACAAATATATTTTTATAAAAAAAAATGTTAAAAAACGGGGGTTATATATAGACTTTATCGTAAAGTCCAGAGTGGTATTTGGCTCCGTTTAAAGTTCAGAGGGGTATCCGGATCAATAATGTAATGACAACGTTGGATTTGGGCTAAACTTTTAATGAGGGGTATATTTGGCCCTTTTCTCAAAGTATAGGGAGATATTTGGACCTTTTCCGTTTCAACTATTAAAATATTTTATAATGTGCTTTCGTTGTCAATATAATCGATGTGAAGTATGGGAATTCAACATCATAAAGGTGATAACTTGGTAATTAGTTTTTGAATCACTTTACAGTTTATTAGAAAAAACAAAGGAGAGGGGGGGGGAGTATTTTCAGCTTGCACCTTTAATGTACTAACATACATTAGCTGTTGTGAGCTAAAGAAACAGGAAGAATGTGTAAAAGGTTATGAGACTAAAAAACTCTCACGACATGATTGTTTTGCTAGAAACTTCATTGTGACTAGCTGAACAATAAAAGCTTAAAAAGTATCGAAATATAATCAATACAACATCATGAAAACTAGATATGGCTGACCAATCGTAGCAGGAGCAACATCAGGAATGCCTTCGAAGAAGGATTCTATCATATCGTATTCGCATTTAGATTGCATATGCTTAAAAGTTCACTACTAACTAACTAGAAAAGGATTTTTCTGACTTCGAGCAAACATATATGAATAGATCAACCTGTTTACTTCGAGCATCCATCTTATAGTAGAATTTATTTAAATTTATTTCAGATGTAACTGAAAGCACAAGTATTGACATCTTTCACTTTTTCTTTATTTTTTTTGGCACGCCGTATAATTCTAATCCTCTATCAGAATTAAAAAAAAGGAATAACTTACCAGTAAAATTATAGAGTAGTTAGAATAGTTAAAGAGGAGAATGATAAGTGGGAAGAATAAAATATGTTCTTAACCCATTTGAAATAGATCTTAGAGTCAAATAATATGTAAAATGTAAGACTCATCAACTGACATCTTTCTCCAAAAGATATCAACCAAGATTTCTTCCTATGATTCTTTTTAATTCAACTGAAAATTTTCCAAAGAATTTTAAGGAAAATATTACATAGGTCATAGAATTTGGCAAAATGGATGGTTGGCAGTTACATTAGTGACAATTTTAAGGTATGCATCTATAAGTTCATGTGAAAAAGCATGATGAAAGTTACAGTTTTTATGCTTTTCCTATGAACACGATTCTCCCTTTGGGATGAATTTCTGCAACTAATAAGAAAAAGTTAATATTCATTTAAATGTAAAAACTATTTTTAGTAACTATTATTACTAAACACCATTCAATTCTCTACTTACTAATTTTTCTTTCTGATCCATTCTAAATTTGCAATGATGGAAATGCATGCCTGGTCTATATGAACTAAAATTCCCAGGCCAGTCAATAGAATTTCAAGGTTTTTATTTTGAGATTAATATCATCACTTTCTGTATTTCAATTGCCGATGCACAAGATGCACTAACTTTTGTGGATCAATTGATATGTTTAGATTAGGGATGTACATGGACCGGGTTGGTTCGGTTTTTACCAAAATCAAATCAAACCAACTATATCGGTTTGGATTAGTTCGATTTTGTCGGATTTTTCGGGTTTTCGGATTTTTTTGTTACGTGAATATTACTTCAATATTACTTTGTTAAAATTATAGATAAAGCTTTGATAAGTGAATATATGTTTAGTAAATATGGAAAAAATTGACAAACATATGATCTATTAAAATATTTTAATGGGAATTTTTTTTTTAGTAACACATGATAGTTATTTTCTTAGTCGTCTAACATATTTTTTTGTTAATTTACCCTTTCAGGGTTAATACACCAAAGCATCCCACATATTTTTATATTTTCTAAAGAAAAATCACTATAAACTCTTGAAAATATAAATAAAATCTATATATTTATATATCAGGTTGGTTCGGATTTTTTTATTCAATACCAAACCAAGTCAAACCAAACCTAGTCGGGTTTTTAAATCGGCTTGGTTTGATTTTTCGATTTGGTGCGTTTTTCGGTTCGGTTTGAACACCCCTAGTTGTGATCAAGTTAAAATAAGACGTTGGTGGAGCTTTTTCTAAAAGTAATAAATGCATTATCTTCCTACAATATCATGATAGGTAACAATTGCAGATATTTATAAAGTATGTGATGGAAATTAGGTATCACTCTTCTAGTAAGAATTAAACGCCTACATTTGTATTTTAGGGTAAAGATTGCTCAGGACCTTCTGGGCAAGAACAAAAGTCATATAAAAAACAAGTTATTAAAATTTAGAAACTTCTGATCGAGCCAAGGAGGGCTCAAGGAGAGTTAAACATTAAGAAGAACTTTTGACTAACTTATAAAAATGTGTATGATAATACTTGGTTCGTTTATTGATAACTTTGGAGTTGATATGTAAGCTATATTTCAAATGAGAAACTAAGCTCTTCTAAGAATTTAAAATTTTTATTTGTAAGGCCACATGAAGGAGGAATTTTAAAATTTTCATTTTCTTGGAAAAGCATGGTTCTTCTGAGTGCTTCATTTTGTTTCTAAGTGAATTTTTGTAAATGGTACATGTTGACATGCGTGAAGATCAATTTTCTATTGTCTCATCGACTCATCCAGTGCTATATACATATTCATAAGTTTTATATAAGTTTTATCTGCACCTATGTTTATAATTATGACCAATGTATATCTCTTCCTTTTTGTTTCTTTGTCATTTGGGTCCTCTAAATTTCTTTTAAAAACGAAGATAACAATATTGTAGGATAAATTGCTTTCCATCTATTGAGTATGTTATACATGACTTATTTATAGATTGTGCTTGATACTTTGCTTCAAAGATCGGTGGCTCAATTGAGTTATTTTTGAAAAAACTCTAAGATGCTTGAATGAAGAAAATTTAATCAGATGAAGTTTAGGGTGACATAAGAGACACAATGTGATATTTTTCATTAGTTAAACGATTTTGGTTGTAAACACTTACTCCTTTTAAGGAAAGTGAATGATATAGCTTTTCATGTCTTTGTCCCTGCACAAATAGAACGATCTTTTGTATTTCTACGGCACAAGATGGTGCGATATATTTATCTTATGTTAGAAATAACAATAATAATAGTAATAATAATATTTATTATTATTATTATTATTATTAAACAACTGGATCTTTCTAGCACATAGTCATCTTGCTAATCCAGAAGACCGTAGAACTTTGGTTTTGTCTGTGTGAATTCTTGTTGGTGTACTCTACTCTATCGTTTTGTTATTCATTTTGTGAGATTGAGAAATAAATGCACATTTTATCCCAAATTATTGTTGTCTCCAACATCATCCATCAGTTCATCTTTATGCATAGCACTTGAAAACTAATTGCTTGAATTTTTGCTCTTTAATTTTACGGTTCGAGGCAAACTTAGAACATTGGTACTTTGACTTTCATGTTGGGCCCGGGCTTTGTACGGGCATATACCTATCTAGTGTAACAATAATCAATTATCGTATGTTGACCATCCCTTGTCAACCTAGGTGTCTCGCACGAAGGATATTTATGATAGTAACCATCGCCTGGTCACGAGGCCGCATCACCCATTGGTATAGGATTTTACGATAGTGCTAGCTCGGTAAGGTGTCTATATGAACTAGAGATGTCAATATGGGCCGGGCCAGGCTAGCCCAGCCCGGCCTACGTAGGTTTTAGTGGCTGATGGGTTGGGCTGGGCTGGGCTAGCCCACCATTTTGATGGGCCTTATAATGGTGAGCCTACCCCAGCCCTATGTGTGCCGCGGGCGCTCACGGGCCGGGCCCATCATTTTTCAAAATATAATTTTATACTTTTTCTTTAAGTTCTGACCTAAAAAAAGATAATTATTTAAAAGTTAAAAAATTCGCACGAAACTTAATAACTTTTTATATTTTCCAATATATCATAATAAATACTAAAAAAAGTAAAAGACAAGACTATATTTCATTCACCGAAAGTAAAAACTTAAAACAAACTATTCAAGAGAACGTTCATGATGCTTATGAGATATCTAACACATCATCTTCATCAAACACATTTGAATCCGCTTGTGACAAGGTTGTCTTAACATCTTCACTTTCATCTACAATTCATATGCAATATTAATTAGCTAAATATTAAAAATTAATAATATTTAAGAATATTACCAGTTTATTATCAGTTTGAATTCGGGAAATTGTGCAGGCAATTTCGAGTAGTAACAAGTGTTTGGACATTTTCCTAATAAATACAACTTCTGTACTTTGTAAGAACACGCTACCAATGCTAAATATTGATTATGATGGTATAATGATAATAAGAATGCTATGTACATCACGCACTATTATTGAATTGAAAGATCGGGATATTTTCTAGAATGGTCCTTCTAATACATGACAACATTATCTCTTGAAACTTCTCATGATCAAGTTTTGGTTCCTATTAGGAAAGATCCAATTCTGATTTTCCATCTCTAAAGGCAGTATACTTTTTATTTTTTATATATTTTAAATAAATATTTTATTAGGCCCACGGGCCAGCTCGGCCCAGTCTCAGTCAAGCCTCACAAGCCACGAGGGGCCGGGCTAAAAACCTCGCTTTAAACGGGCTTCAAAATTCTATCCCAGCCCTGCTAAATCACGGGCTGGACTGGGCCAAGCCAGCGGGCCAAGCCCATCTTGACGGCTCTATTGAACACTATATGGCTCACATAAGCAATATTAACTATGATCCTCCCAATATATTTTTCTTTAACTTATGTGACCCGTAAGTTCTATAAATATTCGATAAATTGTTTTCGAAATTTAAAACTAAAAGATAACGAGATCAACATTTTCTATAATCATTTGATCCATGTCCAGAGATAAAATATGATTTAAAGTGATATCATTCTATAAAAATCATAAAATGACAAACAATAGAAGTTATGACTATCCAATACTAAAAGATAATATGGATAGTAAGGTTGGATCACTCCGACGAATCCAAACCAACATTTAAATCTAAAATTAGCAATCTTTAATATTTTTGGAATTCGTCGATAAAATCTTAAGCCTCGTCTTACCTTTCTGAACTACTCCAAACTTTTCCGACAATTTTAAACTTTATCACCTCAAGCTCAAAAAGTTCATCATGACTCAATTTTGGGGTCACAATCAGCATCAAGCCATCGAAGAACTTTTTCCCATATTACCCCATGATTTAGTGTGACGATCCGACCCATTGTTTTATGTTTTTCCGCCCCGTTTTCCCTATACTGTGTTACTTTATGTTTCAATATCAGTATTTGAGTTGATCGGGTTGAATGAAATTGGTTTTAGTTGGAAATGAGGCACTTAGCCTCTTAGAATGAAGCTTGTTTTGGAAAAGTCAATCGGAAGTTTACTATATAATTAGAGGGCTCGGATGTGGATTCCGGTGATTTGGTAAGCTTTGGGGGATGATTTGTGACTTAGGAGTGCGATCGGAATTGATTTTGGAGGCTTGGTGTAGAATTAGGCTTGAATTGGCGAAGTTTGAATTTTGGCGAATTCCGGTTGATATGTGAGATTTTGATCCGAGTGTCAGAATGGAATTCCGAGAGTTGCAGTACCTTCGTTAGGTGATTTTGGATATCTCTGCAAATTTTCAGGTCATTCGATCGTTGTTTGGTCGAATTTTTGATTAAATGCGCGTTTCAGAAGTTTTAATAAAAATCAGGCTTGAATCCGACGTGTTTTAATGGTTTTAGCGTTGTTTGACGTGTTGTGGGGATTGGAATAAGTTTGAATAAGGTTATAGGATGTGTTGGTGCTTTTGGTTGAGGTCCCGGGGGCCTCGAGGTAATTTTGGATGGTTAAACGGGAATTTAGGCATTTGGTGCAGTTTGATTTTTCATCTTTTGATATTTTCGCATCTGCGGAAAAAGAGCCGCTTAAGCGGTTCCGCAGATGCGATGGGAGAAGTCGCAGAAGCGATCATGAGTAGCCCAGGGCATTTCCGCATAACCAGAAGGTTGAACGCGTAAGTAGGGCCGCGTAAGCGGATTTTAGACCACAGAAGCGGTCGAGTAAAAACCACATAAGCGTGCTTGGATCACATAAGCGATCCCATATGGTTTTAAGTTAGACCGCACAAGCGGTCAATATGTGGCATAAGCGGGACTGCAGGTGCAGTCAGGGGACCGCAGAAGCGGAAAAAGGACATGTGTTATAATGAATAGTGTTCACGAACTTGGAAAGGAAGGAAACATTTTGGATTTTTAGTAAAGTGGGGTTTTGGGCGATTTTGAAGAGGATTCGAAGGGGTTTCATCATGTATGAATATTTGAACTCGGATTATATTATTATGGTGTAAAAGCATGAATTAATCTCTAAAATTCAAGGAATTAAAGGGTAAAAATTGAGGTTAAGGCTTGAAGTCTAAGAGGGTTTAAATTGATGATTTGAGGGGTCAACGATTCTTGTGTATTTTATATGTATGGACTCGTGGCGAGACGAGAATTCTGGTAATGTAAGTTTCATAATTTTTTGAGAAGCTGGTCGAGGCCTTAGGTTTTGCTAGTTTCGAGGTTCTTGCTATAATTCGATTGTTTTCGATTGGTATTGTCCCATTCGCATATTGTGATGTATTCGCTCTATTTTTGGCCAGACTCGATGCGCGTGGAGACCGATTTGAGGGACAAAAACATCGCAGGCTTCGAGGTGAGTAATACTTGTTAATGTATCCGAAGGGTTTGAAACCCCGGATTTTGCACATCATAGTATTGTATTGTGGTGACTTGCATGCCAGGCATGAGCTTGGGGTAAAGCACCGTTGGAGATTGTGACTTAGTTCGTCCCGGTTGTGCATTTTACTGCGTAATTGTCTAAAACTAAGGTCATTCAGCTATTGAGTTGCTTCTAGTACCACTCTGGTACGCTCGAGGACAAGCGTTTGTTTAAGTTGGGGAGAATGTAACGACCCGGCCCGTCGTTACGGGAATTACCACCCCGTTATGTTGAAATTGTATGTTTTATGCTTTTATATCGGTGTTAAAGTCTATCGGGTGAGTTAGGAGTGATTTGGATTGGAAATGAGGCATATAGCCTTTGTGAAGGGAACTTGAATAAGGAAAGTCAACCCGGAGTTGACTATTTGGTTAGAGGGCTCGGAATCGGATTCTGATGATTCGGTTAGTTCCGGGAGGTGATTTGTGACTTAGTGGAGCGATCGGAATTAAATTTGGAGGTCCGGTGTAGTTTTAGGCTTGAATTGGCGAAGGTTGAATTTTGGCGAAATCCGAATGGTAGGTGAGATTTTGATCCGGGGTCGGAATGGAATTCCGACAGTTGCAGTAGCTCCGTTAGGTGATTTTGGATGTGCCTGCAAAATTTCAGGTCATTCGGACGTTGCTTAGTCGGGTTTTTTTTTATGGAATGTGTAATTCGGAAAGTTTTAAGGAATTTAGGCTTGAATCCGTGTGTAATTGGTGATTTTAATGTTTAGGATGGTGTTTTTATGATTGGAACAAGTTCGTATCGTGTTTTGGAGTATGTTGGTGGTTTTCGTTGGGGTCCTGGGGGCCTCGGGGTGTTTTCGGATGGCTAAACGAGAGAAAATGTGGAAAATTGCAGGTTTTGACTCTGGTTCTGTTGTTTTCGCTCCTGCGGAAATGGGGGCGCAGGAGCGAGTCCGCAGGAGCGGACAAGAGGGCGCAGGGGCGAGTGACTTCGCAGAAGCGGAATCGTCTCCGCTGAAGCAGCGTCGCAGGAGCGAAGATGAGACCGCAGAAGCGGTCAAGAGAGAGATAGGGGAAAACCGCAGAAACGGATTTGTTGACCGCATAGGCGAGTCCACAGGAGCGGACTCTTGATCGCAGAGGCGGAAAGGACCGCAGGGGCGGAAGAAATTCCGCAAAAGCGGACGCGCGAGGGCGGTCCATGGATCGCAGGAGCGGGATTTTCCCAATTAGGCCTGGGTTCGCAGAAGCGACCAATTGGTCGCAGAAGCGGTTCCGCAGGGGCGGAAATTTATTCGCAGAAGCGAAAATAGCTGTGAGTTAAGTGTATCAGAAGTTAGAAAAATTTCGGAAACATTTCACACATTTGGGTCTCGGCTTTAGAGGCGATTTGGGCGATTTTGAAGAGAAACTCAAGGGAAATCATCGGGTAATCAACTATGGACTTAAACTATGATTAGTATTGGTAATATTATGCAATTATATCATGAAAATGGAGGAATTTGGGGTAATTTATGGAGGATTTAGCCCTAGGCTTGAACTTTAGAAAATCAAGGTTTTGAATGGGCAAATGGAGTCCGAATTTGGTAAAATTGATATGCTTAGACTCGTATTGAGATGAGGGTTCCGAATATGTGACTTTCGTGATTTTTCGACAAGCGTACCAAAAGTCGGGTTTTGACAACTTTGGGAATTTTGATGTAAATTGAGTTGTATTGATTGGGTGTCGTCCCATTGGCCTAATTTGTTGTATTTCTACTGTATTTGATCAGATTCTACGCGTGCGGAGCTTGATTCTCGTGGCGAGGGCATTTCGGAATAGTCGTCGCGCTGTATTGAGGTGAGTAATAGATGTGGGTGATGACCAGCGGGTTCGAAACCCCGGTATACCACTTTGTGACGCTGTATAGCGGCGAGACACGCACACTCTCGAGAGTGCGGGGTCGATCATGAACTGGAGACTATATATTAGTCCGACCTGTTGATACTGTATTATTGGCTATTCTCGAGCCGTCGAACCCCCTTCTTGGGCGGTTGAGTATACTTGTGGGCCGTGAGCCAGTTATTGGATCCCGCGAGGATCGTTATCATTGTCTTATCATATAGACATACTAGTTTACTACTAGTCCGCAGCTATTTTTGTTATTATGCTAATTCCAATCTCCGGAACTTGATATTACTGTTTTCCAACTGAAAAATGATAAAAAAGAGTTTTCAAAAACTACTTTTGAGCTCGCGAGGCCGTATCCGCATATTAGCCGACTAGTAGTGGATCCGGCCGCGCGCCGCAGTCGAGATATATGTTGGATCGGACCGCACGCCGCAGAATATCTCTATGAGATGTGCTTGGGTCGTAGGAGCCCCTCCGGAGTCCGAACCCCCACAGTGAGCACGGGTACCCAAAATTGGAGTCGGCCACGCGCCGTAGCGGTCATATCATGCATTACATTGCATTTAGCTACATCTGCTAGCTAGCTGTTATGCTATTTATTGGTATTTGTTGGTACATGTACGGTGAATATTGATTCTATGACAGGGTAGCCGATTATAGTTTTACATAGTGCTTTATTGCGGATTTCTTATCCGCGCTGTCTTACCCTTGTTTATTACCACTGAGTCTGGCAGTACTCATTTTACTCCCTGCACCTTGTGTGCAGATCCAGGTACCTCTCAGCGGACTTGATTCGGTAGCTACTCGGAGGCATTGTGCGGGATAGTCGAGGTAGCTGCAGCGTCCGCAGGACCCGATATTCCTTCTAGCTGTCATTTCTTATCTTGTTGTCTTTCCTTTCCGCATTGAGTTTGTTATAAACTTTATTACACTTATGTTCTTTAGAGGCTCACGACTCTTGACCCTTCGGTCTATGGGAGTTAGTATATTTTGGGACTTGGTCTCCCCGCCGTTGGTATAAGTATTACTATTGTTTCATATTTTGAAATGCTTAAATGGGTTAAAGAGAGCTTCTAGCTCCGTTGTTGATATTGATTGGTCAGGCTGGCTTAGCAATGTGCTGGGCGCCATCACGACCGGATTTGGGGTCGTGACAAGTTGGTATCAGAGCCTAGGTTTACTAGGCCTCATGAGTCTTGAGCCGGTTAGTAGAGTCTTGTGGATCGGTACGGGGACGCCTGTACTTATCCTCGGGAGTCTGCGAACCTTTAGGAAACACTTCACATTTCTTGGAATTCTTATCGTGCGCACTTGATTCAGCTTGAGATATAATTTTTGAAATTCCTTCCACACGTCTGTGTACGCATCGAGCGCTCAGTAATGTAATTGCCTTATGGCTTGTGATTCCCCGATCGAGGGGCGAGATATAATCTCCGTGAGTTCATGTTGGGCCAGTCGGGAGGACTTGAGGCCGGATCCTTGTCTATGGCTTGAGCACCAAGGTATTAATTTTGCGAGTCGGCATTATGAAGTTCATACGATCAGTATTGAAACCTCGTATTTGCACTATACAGTGCTGTCCTAAGATGGAACACGCGTCATGTGATGAGTGTGGTGGTATTATGACTGGGGATTTGGACTTGATCCTTCCCGATTGATAGATTATTGTGTATAATGACTGAGACTGGCTTATATCGATGTATTTGGGCTAGTAGCCGTGTTTGGGGCCTTGTGCCGATCTGTAGAGTATTAGGGAGGCTTACTAATGGATGAGCTGTTAATTGTTCGACTCTTATCTAATTTGTTGTGTAGCCCCGAGCTATAGGCATGGTGAATAATTATCATATCTCGTAATTGGAAGGTAAAGTTGCCTTATGTGTAGTGGAACGAGTTTAAACTCAGGAAGACTAAAGTGATTTTGCTATGTGTATCCCGGTGGAAGGTATTGTGATGAAATGCTAAATTGAGAAGAAGTAGGAGGGTTGATCCTCATGTGTAATTGAAAGGTATTTGATATGTGTTATGATTCGAGCAAGTACAACGCAGGTTCAAGTATAAATTGTGATAATATGATTCGTATAGTATTGAGATTTAATGTTGTTGAAATACATTGTGATATCTTGTTGAGTTGTGGGTGTATTGTTAGAATGGTTTGGTGATTCTCTGGCAGGTGGATAGGCCAATTTACAAAGGAAACTCTGCCGAATGTTTTTTGGAAAATTTGGGACTTAGAAAAGCTTTTTGTCACCTAAAGAGTGGGCGTAACTGTTGTGTGTGAATGAATGCAAGAATTGCAAAAGAATTAATATTTCTGATGATTCGAACCTCCGCCGAAGCTTGTAAATGACTTGAGTTTAATCTAACTAGAACTTTGTTGCATCTTTTGAGTAAGAAGGCTATGAGTGGCTAAAAGTGCTTTGATGTATGACTCCGAGCTAAGTTGGGGAGGTTGTTATTGATTAACTGATTGCACTGTCGTGTGCTGTGTTGGCTCCGTCTCTAGGTATGTTGGGAAATTTTGATAAAGGTTATGGTGCTTCGTAGATATGAAGAAATACTAGGATGTTGTGAACTTATGTTGGTGAAGAATGTTCGGTGTATAGAAAAGAAAGATAGCTAATTGTATCGGTATGTAATCATGTTTTGCGGTGTCAAAGTTCTAGCAAGGAACGAGTGGTTATGTTCAATAAGACAGTTGAATTACAACTGAATAAGGGTAAATGACGCCCGAGAATAGTCCTGTGGTGTTCCGGATTTTGCTTGTAACGGATGCATTAAGATTATGTATGTGGCTAAAGATGGTGTTTTCGTTAGAAGGGATCAAGACTTGTTCTATGTTATGTGAATGATGGGATTCTATGTATCCGTATTGGAAGGTAATAATACTAATTCAAAAATCGCATGAAGTTCTTCAAAACAAGTATTGTAGAATGTGGTACTCCCGGGAAACATTGAGAGTGGCCTATGGGTTTTAGACCGTGTGGTCTTATGTACGAGTCTCGTGTGGTAACATGAGTTGAGTTATGGTAGTGCTACAGTAAAGGCTAATACTAAGTTAAAGATGGTTCAGAAAAGAAATTGAGTAAATGGAGCAACTTGTTAATAAATCAAAGCGGTATGATAAGGAATACGATTAATTCCCGGTAGGTGTTTGAAGTAATGAGTCTTGCAGATGTTGTGCAACAAAGCTCTTGAGCGCTGGCAGTTGTGTAACTTGATATGGGTATAAGGACTCAGTCCTGGCAGTTTAACTTATGCAATGTAATTGGGAGAAAGAGTTTATGATGAGTTTTACCGTGGTTTGAAAATAAGTGTACTTTTCCTGTTGGTATGCAAGGCTTGGAATGTGTAATGAGTTTTTTCTATATGGGATCATGAAAGCCCTTGACTAGTTGAGTGCGCCGATGGTTGCGGCGTAGGATATGAATATGAATTTCCATGTTATCATAGTGTGGTATGGTATATGCGATGTGTTATAGAAAGTTGATAATGGCATATTCAAGGTTTTGAGATCAGTTCATAATATATGGGGAGTCATTAAAAATTATTTAGCAGCGCGGGCGGCTGCAAGTGATTTAAAGAATCGATCTTTCTGGTGACTAAAGAAAATGGTACTGCTATTCTAGTAATTTGGCAGGGTATATGGTCCAAAAGGACAAGGTAATGTAAACTGATAATATCCAGTGGTATGGTGGTATTCTCTTGTTGGATCGACTATAATAACCGAGTCGTTGATAGCATAATGAAATTTCTGAATGGCTGTAGTGGTATGAATGGACGCTTGATGTGCGTTATGTATATGTACGGTGGAATACGGAATCAGGCATAGTGATTCATGTGTTATATATGTGTAGGAGACTTGAAGTTCTCGTTAATCCGCCTATGCAGTGGTTGTATATCGTGTGCATCGGCACCGTTTTGTGATTATCAAAAATTAGAAGCTCTAGTGGCTTTCTCTCTCAACTTGATATGACGAATTTGGATTATGATACTTGATTGCTGACCGGTCATCATTGGGCCAGGTTGTCTAGACTAATGTGATATAGACTATGATGGTATGGCACAAATTGTGTAGCAGAGTGCATCAGAGTATGCTCCAGCGGGGTAGTTGTACCTCAGGACCAACGGATGGCTGGTGGGTATTGCTTGTTCGGTTGGGCCTTCGTGGCGGATATCAGTGCAGAGGTTTCTATCGTTGATTTGGTTCTGGTATTGAGTAACTTTGTCGGATATGCTTCTTGTGGCCGAACTTGAGGCTATATATGTTTACCATAATGAGCCATTTGACTCGACGCGCATTTCTTTGGCGAGGGTTCTATATTGGATCGGGTGGCACGCCGCCACGGGTATGTCATTGGAGCGGGTTGCATGCCGCAACAGTGTAATGTGAAAATAGAGTTAGTTATATATTACCTGGTATACAATACTCCATGGCTTTTGAGGAAAAGCCCGTATTGGGTACCGCTCGGCGAATAGCACATCAGTTGTGTTCTTTCAGGATTTGATATATATATTAATTCTATCACCATGGGTGTGATTATTTGCTTGAGTTCAGACCTAAATATATGCGTGGATGACCGTTTTGAGCATGGTGACTTGAGGTGCTTCATGAGTAATAGTGTTTGGATAGAATCATGAATTGTGGCAAGGCCACGTGATGTTATGACCTCTCGAGGAGGATTCGGGTACTTTATTTCTATAATGCGAGACGCGGTCTGAGTTCTATATTATGATGGCACAGAGGGATTAAATTGCAGCTCTATTTGCTGGAGACAGTTGTCATGAATTGAGCTGTCATGATTCGAGTGTGTGCATACGTTTCTATTGGAGCCTATGTTGTGCTCGTCGTGGCTTAGGCCGGTGTTGAGGTGTTTATCACCAGTGTGGTGTGTTATAATCGAAATGACCGTTGGAGTCATTAATGAATACGAGCATATTGGATCTTAGCTTGTTAGAAAGGTAGAAACCGAGGTTTGGCTCCGAAACCTATCGTGATATGAGTTTTAAAAAGGGAAATAGATTCACGAATGGTTAACCCGAGAGATGGGTTCGGTATATCGCGTGCTTCAGCTGCCGTGGGCAGGATATGGAGGTGTTGGAATAAGACTCTATCTAATGAAAGAGGTTTTCAGCTAGTATTTGGTGATTGTGGCCAGTTGTTGTGATTAGAGACTATCGTCTCGAGTGATTGGGTTGTTTGATACATCATATGATCTCACCCGGAGTGGTGAGTATGGCTTATTGCAGTGGATTCTAGTGTATCCTGAGTACAGGAATGGGATTAGCAATTGGTATATGATTTCAGAAAGTACAATGTGGTTTATGGTTAAGATGGTCTGTGAGATTTCAGCTATATGGTGTTTCAGGCTTATGAGAGACAGGGCGACGCGTGATCGCCCGAATATATGCTGGGTAAGGTCATTCAGCTATTGAGTTGCTTCTAGTACCACTCTGGTACGCTCGAGGACGAGCGTTTGTTTAAGTTGGGGAGAATGTAACGACCCGGCCCGTCGTTACAGGAATTACCACCCCGTTATGTTAAAATTGTATGTTTTATGTTTTTATATCAGTGTTAAAGTCTATCGGGTGAGTTAGGAGTGATTTGGATTGAAAATGAGGCATCTAGCCTTTGTGAAGGGAACTTGAATAAGGAAAGTCAACCCGGAGTTGACTATTTGGTTAGAGGGCTCGGAATCGGATTCTGATGATTCGGTTAGTTCCGGGAGGTGATTTGTGACTTAGTGGAGCGATCGGAATTAAATTTGGAGGTCCGGTGTAGTTTTAGGCTTGAATTGGCGAAGGTTGAATTTTGGCGAAATCCGAATGGTAGGTGAGATTTTGATCCGGGGGTCGGAATGGAATTCCGACAGTTGCAGTAGCTCCGTTAGGTGATTTTGGATGTGCCTGCAAAATTTCAGGTCATTCGGACGTCGTTTGGTCGGGTTTTTGATTGAATGCGTAATTCGGAAAGTTTTAAGGAATTTAGGCTTGAATCCGTGTGTAATTGGTGATTTTGATGTTTAGGATGGTGTTTTTATGTATTAAGATGTGTTGGTGTGTTTGGATGAGGTCCCGGGGGCCTCGGGGTGATTTCGGATGGTTAAACGGGAGAAAATGTGGAAAATTGCAGGTTTTTTGAGTCTATTCTGTTGTTTCCGCTCCTGCGGAAATGGGAGCGCAGGAGCAAGTCCGCAGGAGCTGACAAGAAGGCGCAGAAACGGGCTAGACCGCTGAAGCAGAGCCTAGTCCGCAGGAGCGGCCTCGCTGAAGCGAGTGGGCGATCGCAGAAGCGGTCCTGAGGCGCGATGGGGAGGTCCGCAGAAGCGGGTGATTGATCGCGGAGGCGAGTCCGCTGAAGCGGACTCTTGGTCGCAGAAGCGGACTAATTTCCGCAGAAGCGGATGCGCAGGGGCGGTCCCTTAATCGCTGGTGCGGAAATGGCCAAAAGGAGCCTGAGTTCGCAGAAGCGACCAAAAGGTCGCAGAAGCGGTTCCGTAGGGGCGGAATTTTATCCGCAGAAGCGGAAATTGCTGTGAGTTAAGTGTATAAGAAGTTAGAAAAATTTCAGAACATTTCACACATTTGGGTCTCGGCTTTAGAGGCGATTTGGGCGATTTTGAAGAGAAACTCAAGGGAAATCATCGGGTAATCAACTATGGACTTAAACTATGATTAGTATTGGTAATATTATGCAATTATATCATGAAAATGGAGGAATTTGGGGTAATTTATGGAGGATTTAGCCCTAGGCTTGAACTTTAGAAAATCAAGGTTTTGAATGGGCAAATGGAGTCCGAATTTGGTAAAATTGATATGCTTAGACTCGTATTGAGATTAGGGTTCCGAATATGTGACTTTCGTGATTTTTCGATAAGCGTACCGAAAGTCGGGTTTTGACAACTTTGGGAATTTTGATGTAAATTGAGTTGTATTGATTGGGTGTCGTCCCATTGGCCTAATTTGTTGTATTTTTTACTGTATTTGATCAGATTCTACGCGTGCGGAGCTTGATTCTCGTGGCAAGGGCATTGCGGAGTAGTCGTCGCGCCGTATTGAGGTGAGTAATAGATGTGGGTGATGACCAGCGGGTTCGAAACCCCGGTATACCACTTTGTGACGCTGTATAGCGGCGAGACACGCACACTCTCGAGAGTGCGGGGTCGATCATGAACTGGAGACTATATATTAGTCCGACCTGTTGATACCGTATTATTGGCTATTCTCGAGCCGTCGAACCTCCTTCTCGGATGGTTGCATATATATATATATATTGTGATAATGGCCACTCTTGAGCCGTTGAACCCCCTTCTTGGGCGGTTGAGTATACTTGTGGGCCGTGAGCCAGTTATTTGATCCCGCGAGGATCGTTATCATTGTCTTATCATATAGACATGCTAGTTTTCAAAAACTACTTTTGAGCCTGCGAGGCTGTATCTGCATATTAGCTGACTAGTAGTGGATCGGGCTGCACGCCGCAGCGAGATATATGTTGGATCGGACTGCACGCCGCGGGAATATCTCTATGAGATGTGCTTGGACTGTAGGAGCCCCTCCGGAGTCTGAACCCCCACAGTGAGCACGGGTACCCAAAATTGGAGTCGGGCTACGCGCCGTAGCGGTCATATCATGCATTGCATTGCATTTAGCTACATCTGCTAGCCGTTATGCTATTTATTGGTATTTGTTGGTACAGGTACAGTGAATATTGATTCTATGACAGGGTAGCTGATTATAGTTTTACATAGTGCTTTATTGCGGATTTCTTATCTGCGCTGTCTTACCCTTGTTTATTACCACTGAGTCTGGCAGTACTCATTTTACTCCCTGCACCTTGTGTGCAGATCCAGGTACCTCTCAGCAGACTTGATTCGGTAGCTACTCGGAGGCATTATGCGGGATAGTCGAGGTAGCTGCAGCGTCCGCAGGACCTGACTCCCCTTCTAGCTGTCATTTCTTATCTTGTTGTCTTTCTTTTCCGCACTGAGTTTGTTATAAACTTTATTACACTTATGTTCTTTAGAGGCTCATGACTCTCGACCCTTCGGTCTATGGGAGTTAGTATATTTTGGGACTTGGTCTCCCCGCTGTTGGTATAAGTATTACTATTGCTTCATGTTTTGATATGCTTAAATGGGCTAAAGAGAGCTTCTAGCTCCGTTGTGGATATTGATTGGTCAGGCTGGCTTAGCAATGTGTCGGGCGCCATCACGACCAGATTTGGGGTCGTGACAACATAAGTTCACAACATCCTAGTATTTCTTCACATCTACGTAGCACAAACATATTGTTAAAGTTTAAAGACTTAAATCACATTTTTCTGATGTTTTGAGTTAAAAGATATTACTTGACATTGCCCGAGTGGATCATTTGCATGTTCTGGACTTAGGATGGATCGGGCTGCACGTTGCAGCGATGCTATGATGATATTACGCTTGGACTGTAGGAGCCCCTCCGGAGTTTGTACACACCCTAGTAAGCGCGGTTACCCAAATGGATCGGGTTGCGCGCCACAGCGGTCATATGCATTGCATTGCATTGCATTCATGCATTTACTCCTATATTGTACTATGTGGCATGACATTTAGCACTCACATATCGTAGGCATACATACTGTTACTTGCCTCGTTGACCAGATACCCAGGTATTATATGTTAAGGAGTGATGTGCCCAAGGGGCTGACTTATGTGCCGACTTGCACTATCTAATATAGCATTCATATGCTTGACTGTTGGAAGAAGGATATTTGTAAAAGATATTTTTTTAACTAAGCTTGTGATTTTCTAAAGGATTTTCACAATGTTACGGTTTTTTTCAAAGGGTTGTACTCTCTTTTATAGCATTTTGGAGTGTTCATACGTGTTTTCTTATACCTCAGATATTATTCGCTTTTATTACCACTAAGTTGGAAGTAATCGCTTTACTCCCTGCACCTCGCGTGCACTTGCAGGTATTGCTGACCCGGTAGTTAGTTAATAGTGGATTGAAGGTATTGCTATCGTAGCTAAAAGGTAACCGCCGACGTTCGCGACACCGAGTTTCTTCTTCTTGATTTTCATATTTTACTCTATGTATTATAGAATTTGAAAATGTAATAAAGATCCTCCTAGATGCTCGTGACTTGTGACACCCGGTCGGGCTGAGTTATGCTATAATGTTGTTAATTAATGCTCTTTAAGTTGCATTTTCCATCTATTTATGTTTAGTAAGTGTTAAAGAAACTAATTGTTTTATTGGCTGGCCTTGTCTTCACGAGAGGCGCCATCACGATCGGATATATATACAACATAGTAATAAGATGTTAGTAATATAGCATAACAAATACTATCACGTGTATAAAGAGTAATAGAACAATCAATATGCATAAAAGAGTTAGGAAACCAAATCCGGAGTGCAACCTTTAGTAAAACTTCACTTTCTTGGAATCCTTATCGTGCGTACTTGATTCAACTTGAGATATAACTCTTAAAATTCCTTCCACAAGTCTGTATAGGCGCTAGAGTGCTCAGTATTATATGTTCCTTGATGTCTTGTGATTCCCCGATCAAGGGGCGAGAGGTAATCTATGTGATCTCATGTTGGGACAGTCTGAAGGACTTGAGGCCGAATCTTTGCCTATGGCTTGAGCACCAAGGTGATGATTGTGTGAACAAGTGTTTTGAACTTATATGTTCAGTATTGTCCTTATTAGTCGGGATGGTGGTTGGATATTCATATGATGAGTATGTTAGTGGCGCGAGATATATCTGTACGACTTGGTGGTGAAGAAGAAGTCTGCTGGATGATAAATGTTTGATAAGTGCTAGGTTTCGATTGTGATCTGTTGTGTAGCCCGAGTCATAGGTGCGTAAAGAATATTTTCGTATATCCTAGTTGGAAAGTTAAGTGTAATACTTGTGGCAGTAGGAGTTCAGATTCAGGAAGACTAAATTAGATGTATTATGTGTATATCGGTGGGAGGTGTGCTGAAATACTAAATTGAGGCGAAGCAGGTGGGTTATCTACTGTGGAGTGTTCTCACGTGGTATGAACCTTGTGTGTGTGTTAGAAGATATCATGTGTAATTGAAAGGTATTTTCTATGTATTTAAGAATTTGGGTCGCTTAGAGAATGGACTCAATTGGGGTGGAAATGAATGCGGGGTTTGTAGAGGATTTCAGTGCCAGATGATCGGTATTTTCATAAACTGGTACATGATTAGAGTCTAATCTCACTATAATATTGTGGCACCATTATAGTAAAAATATTATGGGTTATGGAATGTGTTCTGATAGGTGGCTTCGAGCCAAGTTAGGGAGGTAGCTACTGATTAACTGGTTGCATAGTTATGTGCTATGTTGGTTCCGTTTTGAGGTATGCTGGCGAATCAGTTCTGGTTGCAGAAATTGAGCCGAGGATGGCATGTGTGAAGGAAAATTTTGATAAAGGTTACACGATGCTTCGTAGATGTGTGAAAATAATAGGATGTCTTGAGCTGTTGCTGATAAAGAATGCTCAGTGTATAGAGAAGGAAGATGGTGTTTTGTATTGGTATGAGATCATGTTCTGTGGTGTTAGAGTGCTAATAAAGCACAAGTAGTTCTGGTCACTAAGTCAGATAAATTACAGTTGTGTAAGAGTGAATGACTCTCGATAATGGTTTATTGTGTTCAAGATTTGGCATATAATGATCATGCGTCTTAAGGTTGCTTAAGTGGCTAGACACTGTATTTTCATTAGAAAAGACCAATTTTTGTGGTATTTATGTTAATTATGGGGTTCTATGTATAAGTATCTGGAAAGTAATGGTAACGAATTCAGATTCATAGGAAGTTCTTCAAGTAAGTATTCTGGAACGTGGTATCTCTAGGAAGCATTGAGAGAGTATTCAGTGGCTTATAAGTCTTAGTCAGTATGGTCTTATGTTCGAGTCTTGTGTGGTAGGCCTGGATTGAGGCATTGTGATGCTACAGCAAGGATGAATATCAAGTCGATGGTCAATAAAGAGAGAAATTTGATAGACTAAATAGCTTGATAATGACCGAATCGGTATGGTAAGGGTATGATTAATTCCTTGTATCTGTTCGACGTAATGGGCTTTTACATGCAATTTGTGGCAATGCTCTTAAGTTTTTACGTCTTGCTCAGCTCGGTTTAGATAGAAGGATTCAGTCATAGTAGTTTAGCTTGTACAAATTGAGTAGCACAGATGTCCTTGTTGGGTTTTACCGTGGTTTGAAGATGAGTATATATATTATGGGCATACGAAGCATGAAATGTGAAGTGATTTCTCTTTTAGATGGGATTGATGGAGAGTCATTAGAATCTTAAACAACACGAGCAGTTTTAGGTAATTGGAGGATCGAGCTTCAGATGATTAGGGTGAATGATCCTCACGAGACTAAGGAAATGGTATTGCTAATCATAGTGATTGGACGGGGGTATATGTTTCAGAAAAAGGGCAATGTGAATAAATTGATGGGACTTCGACAATGTTGTGGCATTCCTTGATAGATCGACTGTTGATATTTGAGTTTGTTTAGTGGCATATGGGAAATTTTTGAATATCTTTCATGGAATGATTGGGTATTCGAGGTGTAATGTGTATTTATACTGCAGAATTTAGGATCATGCATAATAATTTATGTGCTATGTGGAGCTGGAGACTGGAGTTCTCATGTTCAGGCTATATAGTAGTTGTGGATATTCTGTATTGGTACTGTTAGCGGCTATTGAGAATTGGAGGTCCGAGTGGATCTTTCTTTACTTGGTATATTAGATTTTGGATATGATATTGGGGTGTAGACTGGTTGTCTCATTGTTGGGTTACTCTAGACTAGTGTGCTATGGGTTATGTCAGAAAATGCCATAGGTTGCGTGGTGAGGTACATCGGATTGTGTAATAGTAGAGTGGTTGGTATTTCAAAGATCAGCGGACAACTGGGAAGGATTGTTTTCTTTAATTGGGCCTTTGTGACGGATGTCAGTATAAAGGTTTCTACCATTGCTTTAATTCCATTATTGAAGGACTTTTTTGGATGCGTTCTTTATGGTCGGGCATGTTGCCAGGCAAGATTGTGGATTTCGGTATTTATTTAGTGTCGGGCACCATATTGTATGGCTCCGGCATGAGTTATAGTAGTGGAAGGAGCATCTTCAGGCTTCTTGGTAATGAGTTTGTTGGTAAGTTGAATGGATATGTGTTTAGCTTGAGTTGGCTTGGTTGGCCCGAATTGTATTAATGAAGGATAGGTTGATTCAATCGTTATTGAACTACTAGTGATCTAGGGAGATCTATGAGTTATTTTTTTGTACTGTGAGGCGTTATGATTTTCGGACTATGGGCACATATAGTGCAGTGCTATCGAGATTCATAGTGGAAGTTGAGGGGGAAGGACCTCAGTTGTGTTTGAGTTTTGTAGCTTCGATGCTATAAGTAGATATCATTATGCACTCGGTATGCTTACGACCGATGCTCGGTATTTTGTCATAATGAGCAAATTTGGTTCGATATGCATCTAGATGTGGGATATTTGTGTAGATCGGGTGGCACGTTTCCATGGGTATGTTATATGGATCGGGTTTCACGCCGCAACAGTATGATATCGAGAATAGTTCTCTATATGTTACTTTGTATGATGTACTTCCTGGTTTCTGAAGAGAGTCTGTATCGGGTGTTGCTCGGCGAATAGTGCATCGGTTGTGTTCTTTTAGGATTGAATAGCGTATGTTATTTTCTTCACCGTAGGTGTGATGGATTGCTTAGTTTCGATATCAATATGTGCGTGGCTGTCTATTTTGAGCAGGGTGACTTGAGTTGCTTCATGTGTAATAGTGTTTGGATAGGATCACGCGTTGTGGCGAGGCCATGAGAAGTTATGACCTCTCGAGTAGATTCATATATTCTATTTTATGTTGTGAGACGTGGTCTCAACCTTGTGTTGTAATGGTACTGTTGCTTGGGGTACAACTATTTCATTTGAGTCATTTATCATGATTTGAGCATGTTTAGACCGCCCGTCATTGATGCGTGGATTATGCAAGCTGCGGCTTAGTCTTGTGATGAGGTGCCATATCACAAGAATGCTGCGTTGGGGTCTAAGTGACCATTGGAGTCATTAATGGGTACAGTTAGATGTGATTTCAGCTGGTTAGAGGGTTTATATCGAAGTTTGCCCCAAAAATCTGTTGTGGTATTAGTCAAAAAAAGGAAGTGGCTTCATGTATGTGTAATATAAGGAATGGTTGCGTTTTATCGCGTGTTTTAATTAGCGTTGACAATATATGAAAGTGTTAGAATAAGACTTTAGCTAATAAGATGTTCTTATCGGTAATTGAGTATTGTGGGCAGCTGTTGTGAATAGAGACTATCGTTTTGAGTGTCAGATTGTGTGGTATGTTGTATGATTTCACCTCAGGTTACAGGTGTGAGTTACTACAACTTGTTCGGGTTTATTCCGGGTATGATTTCGTAAGTGCAATGTGGTTCCACGATTTATGGTCTAGATGGACTGTAGAATTCAGCTGTGTTGTATTATTGGACCTATGTGAGTTAGGGTGACATGGGATCACCCTAGGTGTATGCTTGGTAAGGTTATTCAGCTATTGGCTGGCTTCTAGTATAACTTTGAGTACGCTCGAGGACGAGCGATTGTTTAAGTTGGGAAGGATGTGATGATCCGACCCGTCATCTCATATGTTTCTGCCCCGTTTCCCCCATATTGTGTTACTTTGTGTTCCAATGTCAGTATTTGAGTTGATCGGGTTGAATGGAAATGGTTTTAGTTGGAAATGAGGCACTTAGCCTCTTAGAAGGAAGCTTATTTTGAAAAAGTCAACCAGAAGTTTACTATATAGTTAGAGCGCTCGGATGTGAATTCCGGTGATTTGGTTAGCTTCAGGGGATGATTTGTGACTTAGGAGTGCAATCGGAATTGATTTTGGAGTGTGGAATTAGTCTTGAATTGACGAAGTTTGAATTTTGGCGAATTCTGGTTGATAGGTGAGATTTTGATCTGAGGGTCGGAATGGAATTCCGAGAGTTGTTGTAGCTTTGTTAGGTGATTTTAGATATGTCTTCAAATTTTCAGGTCATTCAGACGTTGTTTGGTTGGGTTTTTGATTGAATGCGCATTTAAGAAGTTTTGATAAAAACTAGGCTTAAATCCGATGTGTTTGAATGGTTTTTGCTTTGTTTGACGTATTGTGGGGAATGGAATAAGTTTGAATAAGGTTATAGAATGTGTTGATGCGTTTGGTTGAGGTACCGGGGACCTCGGGGTAATTTCGGGTGGTTAAACGAGAATTTTAGAAGCTTACAATAGGTCTGATATTTTTGGTTTCTGGTATTTCCGCATCTGCGGAAAAAGAGCCTCAAGAGCGGTTCCGCAGATGTGTCTATGGGGTCATATCGATCATGGGTAGCCTAGGGCGTTTCCGCATAAGCGGAAGGTTGAACACGTAAGCGGGGCCGAGTAAGCGGATTTTAGACCACAGAAGCGTTCGAGTGAAAATCACATAAGTAGTGCTTGGATCGCATAAGCGGTCCCAAATGGTTTTAAGTTAGACCGCATAAGCGGTCAATATGTCGCATAAACGGGACCACAGGTGCGATCAGGGGACCACATGTGTGGTAAGGGGACCGCAGAAGTGGAAAAAGGACATGTGTTATGGTGAACAATGTTCACGAACTTGGAAAGAAAGGAAATATTTTGGACTTAAAGTGGGTTTTTGGGCGATTTTGAAAAGGATTCGAAGGGGTTTCATGAGGTGTGAATATTTGGACTCGGATTATGTTATTATGATGTAAAAACATGAATTAATATCTGAAATTCAAGGAATTAAAGGGTAAAAATGGAGGTTAGGGCTTGAAGCTTAAGAGGGTTTAAATTGATGATTTGAGGGGTCAAATGGACTCCGATTCTTGTGTATTCTATATGTATGAACTCGTGGCGAGATGAGATTTTGGTAATGTAAGTTTCATAATTTTTCGAGAAGCGGGCCTGAGACTTGGGTTTTGCTAGTTTCGAGGTTCTTTCTATAATTCGATTGTTTTCGATTGGGTATTGTCCCATTTGCGTATTGTGATGTATTCGCTCTATTTTTTGCTAGACTCGACGCGTGTGGAGGCCGATTTGAGGGGAAAAAGCGTCGTAGGCTTGAGATTTTGCTGGTTCGAGGTGAGTAATACTTGTAAATATTATCCTGAGGGTTTGAAATCCTAGATTTTGCACATCATAGTGCTGTATTGTGGTGACTTGCACGCCAGGCATGGGCGAGGGGTAGAGAACCATTGGGGATTGTGACTTATTCCGTCCCAATTGTGGATTTTACTGTATAATCGTATGAAACTTGCTTGATGCTATCTTGAATTGGGCTAATTACCATATTTTTGGGCTTCGTGCCAATTATTTGGACCCTGTAGGGGATATTATCACTATTTTCATGAATACTTAGTATATTAAATGATTTCAATCATGAGTTAAACACTATTTTAAAAAACGCAGTCATATTGCTAAAGTTTAAAGGTCCAAATTGTATTTTTCTGATATTTTGATTTAAAAGCTATTACTTGACATTGCCTGAGTGGCTCATTTGCATATTGTGCTTGGGCTGTAGGAGCCCCATCGGATCTAAACCCTCATAGTGAGCGTGGGTACCCAAATAGATCAGGTAGTACGTCGTAACGGTCATGTGCATTGCATTGCATTCATGCATTGGTTCCTGTTTGAACTACGAGGCATGACATTTAGCACTCACATGTCATTGGCATACATGCTATTACTTGCCTTGCTGACCAGATATTCTGGTGTTATATGTTAAGGAGTGTTGTGCCCAAGGGGCCGACTTATGTGCCGACTTGCACTATCTGATGTAGCATTCATATGCTTGACTGTTGGAAAAAGGATATTGGTAAAAGATTTTTTTTAACTAAGCTTGAGATATTCTAAAGGATTTTCACAGTGTTACGGTTTTTCTCAAAGGGTTGTACTATCTTTTATAGCATTTTGGAGTGCTCATACGTGTTTTCTTATCGTTAAGATATTATTCGCTTTTATTACCACTGAGTTGGAAGTACTCGATTTACTTCCTGCACTTCGCATACAGTTGCAGGTATTGTTCACCCGGTAGCGGGTTAATAGCGGATTGAAGGTATTGCTATCGTAGCTAAGCAAGGTGACCGCCGGCGTTCGTGACACCGAGTTTCTTGTTCTTGATTTCCATATTTTACTCTATGTATTATAGACTTTGAAATTGTAATAAAGATCCTCCTAGATGCTCGTGACTTGTGACACCCCGGTCGGGCTGACTTAGGCTATAATGTTGTTAATGAATGCTCTTTAAGTTGCATTTTCCATCTATTTATGTTTAGTAAATGTTAAAGAAACGAATTGGGTTAGTTGGCTGGCCTTATCTTCAAGAGAGGCGCCATCACGACCGGGTATGAAGATTAGGTCGTGACATTTAGGTAGTCCAATATGCCATTACAAATTATAAATCAACTCAATGGAGTTATTAATCAACTCAATCCTCAATCCCAAGTTATTGTTCATCATCTTCTTCTTCCTTGAGCTCCTTAATGTCAAAAATACCATTTTGGGGTTACATGAATACTAAGTTCCAATTCCTTTTTGGTACTCAAATATTCCTTTTTGGTACTGAAATACACCTAATAACAACATTTGAACTTCATCATTAAAGAGGGAGTGGTGGAATTATCTACTAGTCGCAAAACTTGTGCAAATGCTTGGTATTTTCTTTCTTTAGTAAAGCTAATTTCCATGGGTATCACTCTTTATTTTATCTCTACATATACAGAAAAGGTTAAATATGCCCTTATACTATTAAAAATTGTCTAATATTACCATGCATTATACTATCAGTCCAAATATAACCTTAAGATCATACTATCCATCTAAATATATTCCGACATCATGAAAGTGGTACAAACCTTGTCACGACCCAAATTTCCCACCATCGGGGTCATGATGGCGCCTACTAAATAGAAGCTAGGCAAGCCGAATATTAATAACAATTCCATTAATAACCAATTTATTATTAACAACATAAAAATTATAGCGGAATAATCAAAATTTAGCGGAAGACTTAGCCAGATATGATAAAGAAAAATCCAAATCTGATACACTACCCAAGACTGGTGTCACAATACTCACGAACTTCTAAGAATAATACACATAATCGTTTGAAAGAAAATACAAGCTGTTTATCTCGATTACATGAGATAACAGAATGAAAAGCATAGATAGAAGAGACAACGGGTCCTGCGGACGCCCGCAAGGCTACCTCGTAGTCTCAGTAGTCGGAAAATCCACAAGTCGCTACTGCCGCTGCTGCTGTCCGTAACCTGAATCTGCGCAAAAAGAGCGCAGAGTGTAGTATCAGCACAACCGACCCCATGTGCTGGTAAGTGCCTGGCCTATCCCAGCGAACTAGTGACAAGGCTAAGGCCAGTCACCCACCTAAACCTGTACAGTTGCAATATAGATATATATATATATATATACAATACATTTATAAAGAAATACTCTGCTCTGAAATATTATTCAACAACTCAAGATATCCAAAATATTCTTACTTTCATGTTTCAATTTCCTCTTTCATTTCATGTCTCGTGGTAGGCGTACCACCCGCTCCCAACTGTCACAGTAATTATCTCTTGTGGTAGGCGTACCACCCGCTCCCAATGTATCAGAAATTATATCTTGTGGTAGGCGTACCACCCGCTCCCAAATATATCAAAATTATATCTTGTGGTAGGCGTACCACCCGCTCCCAAATATATCAAAATTATATCTTGTGGTAGGCGTACCACCCGCTCCCAAATATATCAAAATTATATCTTGTGGTAGGCGTACCACCCGCTCCCAAATATATCAAAATTATATCTTGTGGTAGGCGTACCACCCGCTCCCAATATATCAATAGGCTACCGGCAACTATGGCCAATGCCAAGATTTAAATCACTTCGTGGTCGGCGTACCACACGATCCCATTTCTTATTATATATAAGTGGTCGGCGTACCACACGATCCCATTTCATAAATATATATATATATATATATATTACCGGCATTTAGCCAATAATCTCTATATCAACAATATTTATAGTTACCGGTTTTTAAACCAATAATTTATAATAGTTTCAACAATTTACCTTCATTACCGGTATAACACCAATAATTCTTATTCAACAATTTATTCATAACCAAATTCATATTCCTACAAACTAGGATAGAACAAACACTTACCCCGAAAGTTTACGAATGATTTAATCCGTAGCAATGCCCTTTCCTTTCGAATTTGACTCCAATCCAATCGTATCTATACACAATTGATTTAATATCATCAATTCTACTCAACCAACTAATTCTTAAGACCAAATACCACTTTTACAACATTCTCCCATGAATAGTGAATTTCAACCCCGGGCCCACATGGTCGGAATTCGGGGTTAGGACCAAAATCCGGTTACCCATCCCTCCACGAGTTCATATATATAATTTGTTTCAAAATCGGACCTCAATTCGAGGTCCAATTTCCCAATTTATGAAAAACCCTATTTTCTAACAAAAACAAGAATTTTACCATGAAAACATTTGATTTCTGATGAAAAACATGTTTAATGATGTTAGGAATTGAAAGAATTAAGTAAAAAGTGACTTACAATCGTTTTGATGAAGAAGGAATCCGTGAAGAATCGCAAATGGGTGTTTTTGTTTTGTAAAAAGTGAAGAAATGAACTGAAAATCGTGTTTTACAGGTCTCCGTGTTCGCATTTGCGAACATGGGTTCGCAATTGCGAACCCCGACCAATTTCTGGAGTTTGAAAAATAAGCTAAGGGTGGGAAGTTCGCATTTGCGAACAATTCTTCGCATTTGCGAAGCCAAGGCAAAACTGGGAAGTTCGCATTTGCGAACTATTGTTCGCAATTGCGAACACAGGCCAAATATGGGGAGGTTCGCATTTGCGAACTATTGTTCGCATTTGCGAACCCAGGCGGAATAGTGGCCAGTTCGCATTTGCGAACTATAGCTCGCATTTGCGAGCACAGGCACAGAAGGGTCAAGTTCGCATTTGCGAACTATTGTTCGCATTTGCGAACAAGACACAATAGGGGGGAGTTCGCATTTGCGAACTATTGTTCGCATTTGCGAACTCTGCAGAATAGTGGGGAGTTCGCATTTGCGAACTATTGTTCGCATTTGCGAACTCTGCAGACCAGTTGCAGACAGCAACTTCTAACATGAAAAATTGATCTCGTGGCCTATCCAAAGTTCACCCGAGCCCTCGGGGCTCCAAACCAAATATGCACATAACCTCAAAAACACATTATGAACTTGTTCGTGCGATCATATCGCCAACATAATATCAAAATCATTGAATTGAGCCTTAAAACTCAAGAATTCCTTCAAATTCCATAATTTCCAAACTTTCCAATTTACGGCCGAAACACGTCAAACGACGTCCGTTTTCAACCAAACTTTACAGGAAGCGCTTAACCAATATATATGACCTGTACCGGGCGTCGGAACCAAAATACGAGCCCGATACCAGTACTTTTTAATAAAAATTCAGTTTCATTTTCCTTAAACATTTTCAGAAAACAATTTAACAGAAAAATTCTTTTACCGGGGTTCTAGACCTCGGATTTCAATTCCGGACATATGCCCAAGTTCCATATTTTTCTACGGATTTTCTGAAATAGTCAAATCACGGATCCGGGTCCGTTTACCAAAAATGTTGACCAAAGTCAACCATATCAATATTAATATCAAAATTCTTCTACTTTTTCACATATTTCACATATTTCAACATAAATCTTTTCCAGATTTGTGCCCGGACTGTGCACGCAAATCGAGGCAACTATAAATGAGGTTTTCAAGACCTCAAAAGCTCGGAATGATTAAATAAACAAGTGATGACCCTTTGGGTCGTCACAATCTCCACCTCTAAAACAACCGTTCGTCCTCGAACGGACAAAAAAAAAAGAAGTACCTGAGTCGGGAAAATGTGTGGGTAGTGGCTCCGCATATCAGACTCGGACTCCCAGGTCGATGCCTCAGGAGGCTGACCTCTCCACTGAACACGCACAGAAGGATAACTCTTCGACCTCAACTGTCGAACCTGCCGGTCTAGGATGGGTACCGCTCCTCCTCGTAAGATAGATCATTGTCCAATTGGACAGTACTGAAGTCTAACACATGTGTGGGATCGCCGTGGTATCTCCGAAGCATAGATACATGAAAAACTGGATGCACGGCTGATAAGCTAGGCGGCAAAGCTAATCTGTAAGCCACCCCTCCCACTCTGTCTAGAATCTCAAATGGACCAATATACCTAGGGCCGAGCTTGCCCTTCTTCCCAAACCTCATCACGCCCTTCATAGGCGACACCCGGAGCAATACTCGTTCACCAACCATGAAATCTACATCTCGAACCTTACGATCCGCATAAGTCTTTTGCCTAGACTGAGCTGAACGCAATCTCTCCCGAATAGTCTTGACCTTATCTAAGGCCTCCTGAACTAGATCTGTACCCAACAACCGAGCCTCTCCCGGTTCAAACCATCCAACTGGTGATCGACATCGCCTACCATATAACGCCTCATACGGAGCCATCCGGATGCTAGATTGGTAACTGTTATTGTAGGCGAACTCTGCTAATGGCAGAAACTGGTCCCACGAACCTCCGAAATCAATAACACAAGCTCGAAGCATGTCCTCTAGAATCTGAATAGTCCTCTCGGACTGGCCATCCGTCCGAGGATGAAATGCTGTACTCAACTGAACCTGGGTGCCTAACTCCTGCTGGACCGCTCTCCAGAACCGCGAGGTAAACTGCGTACCCTGATCAGAGATAATGGATACTGGCACCCCATGGAGACGAATAATCTCCCTAATGTAAACCTCCGCTAACCTCTCCGACGAGTAGGAGACAGACATTGGAATAAAGTGTGCTGATTTGGTCAGCCTATCAACAATGACCCAAATAGCATCAAATTTCCTCCGAGTCAAAGGAAGTCCCGTAACGAAGTCCATAGTGATCCGCTCCCATTTCCACTCGGGAATTTCAATCCTCTGGAATACACCACCAGGTCTCTGGTGCTCATATTTCACCTGCTGACAATTTAGACACCGAGCAACATACGCAACGATATCTTTCTTCATTCTGCGCCACCAATAGTGCTGCCGTAAGTCCTGATACATCTTCGCGGCGCCTGGGTGAATAGAATACCGCGAACTGTGGGCCTCTGCTAAGATTAACTCTCGAATCCCTTCGACATTGGGCACACAAACTCGACCCCGCAATTTCAATATCCCATCATCATCTAGATTTACCTGTGTGGCACCTCCCCGATGTACTGTATCTCTCAACTCACGCAAATGAGGATCATCAAATTGCCTCTCACGGATACGCTCTAATAAAGAAGAATGAGCGACCGTGCAGGCTAACACCCTGCTAGGCTCAGAAATGTCTAATCTCACGAACCGGTTGGCTAATGCCTGGACGTCTAGAGCCAATGGTCTCTGACTGACCGGAATATATGCAAGACTACCCATGCTGGCAGACTTTCTACTCAATGCATCGGCCACCACATTGGCCTTACTCGGGTGATATAAAATAGTAACATCATAGTCTTTTAGCAACTATAGCCACCTTCTCTGCCTCATATTCAACTCTTTCTGCTTAAACAAATAACTGAAGACTCTTATGATCGGTGTACACTTCACATGCTACACCATACAAATAATGCCTCCAGATCTTCAATGCGTGAATAATTGCCGCCAATTCTAGATCATGCACTGGATAGTTCTTCTCATGGATCTTCAACTGCCTCGAAGCATAGGCAATAACCTTGCCATCCTGCATTAACACTGCACCAAGCCCAATACGGGAAGCATCACAATAAACAGTATAAGGTCCCGTACCTGTGGGTAAAACCAATACCGGTGCTGTGGTCAAGGTTGTCTTGAGCTTTTGAAAGCTCGCCTCACATTCATCAGACCATTCAAATTGAACACCCTTCTGGGTCAATCTGGTCACTGGGGTTGCAATAGACGAAAATCCTTCTACGAATCGGCGATAATAGCCCGCTAACCCCAAGAAACTCCGAATATCTGCGGCTGATGTCGGTCTAGGCCAGCTCTTGACTGCCTCAATTTTCTTCGGATCAACCTGAATACCTGCTGCCGTCACAATATGACCCAGGAATGCAACTGAACTTAGCCAAAAGTCACACTTTGAAAATTTTGCATATAGTTGGCTATCTCTCAGAGTCTGTAAGGCCACTCTGAGATGTTGCGCATGCTCCTCCTGACCGCGGGAATATATTAATATGTCATCAATGAAGACTATTACAAACAAGTCTAAATAAGGCCGGAACACCCGATTCATTAATTCCATAAAAGCTGCTGGAGCATTTGTCAACCCAAACGACATGACCAGAAATTCATAATGTCCATACCGAGTGCGGAACGCTGTCTTAGGGACATCAGATGCCCTAATCTTCAGCTGATGATAGCCGGATCTCAAATCTATCTTTGAAAATACCTTGGCACCCTGAAGCTGGTCAAATAAATCATCAATTCGCGGAAGTGGATATTTATTTTTGATAGTCACCTTGTTTAACTGTCGATAGTCAATGCACATTCTCATCGAACCATCTTTTTTCTTAACAAATAATACAGGTGCACCCCACGGCGAAACACTAGGCCTAATGAAACCCTTTTCAAGTAAATCTTGCAACTGTTCCTTCAATTCTTTTAACTCTGGCGGAGCCATACGGTATGGGGGAATGGAAATGGGCTGAGTGCCTGGAGCCAAGTCAATGCAAAAATCAATGTCCCTATCGGGCGGCATACCTGGTAAGTCTGAAGGAAATACTTCAGGAAATTCGTGAACCACAAGCACATAGTCAATAGAAGGAACCTCAGCACTAGAATCACGGACATAGGCCAAATAAGCCAAGCATCCCTTTCCAACCATACGCTGAGCCTTAACATAAGAAATAACATTACGGCTAGTATGACCTGAAATTCCTTTCCACTCTATACGAGGCGAATTTGGCAAGGCTAAAGTCACAGTCTTGGCATGGCAATCTAGAATAGCATGATACGGAGATAGCCAGTCCATGCCTAGTATAATATCGAAGTCCACCATATTTAGGAGTAATAAATCAGCACGGGTCTCGAGACCCTCAATTACTATAATACATGACCGATGAACTCGATCAACCACAATAGAGTCGCCTACTGGTGTAGACACATGAACAGGAACACTCAGTGGATCACTGGGCCGAACCAAGTATGGTGCAAAATAGGAAGACACATACGAATATGTAGACCCAGGGTCAAATAATGCTGATGCCTTTCTATCACAAACCAAAATAATACCCGTAATGACGGCATCAGAAGACTCAGCCTCTGGTCTGGCGGGAAGTGCATAACATCGGGGCTGTGCCCCACCACCCTGAGCAGTATCTCTAGGACGATCAGCTGCTGGCTGGTCTCTACCTCTATCGGTCCGAGCTCCACCTCTATGACCTCTACCTCCACCTCTATGTCCTCTACCTCCGCCTCTAGCCGGCTGGGCAGGCTATGAGGGAACTGGGGCCTGAATCATGGCACGAGAACCCTGCTGGTGAGATCTGTCCGAAGCTCGAGGGCAATACCTTGCAATGTGCCTAAGATCACCGCACGTAAAACAAGCCCTCGGCTGCTGAAAATAGCGAAGTGGTGGTGCACTGATAGGCTGCTGATCAGAGTAGCGTGGCCGAGAATTACGATCACCAGAAGCATCGTGAGAAACCTGAAGAGCTGACTGATAAGGCCTGGGAGGATGGCCTCTATCATAAAAATCTCTATCTCCAGACGAGGTACCACTGAATCTACCCGAATTACGAGATCTCTTATCTGATCCATGTCTCGCTCCCTGTGACAGAGCCATCTCTATCCGGCGGGCCGCATTAGCCGCCTCCTGAAAAGTGATTTCAGTTCCTGCACCCATAGCCATCCGTAGCCGAATTGGCCGATTCAAACCATCAATAAACCTCCTCACTCTCTCCCGCTCTCGCGGGAAGTATGATAATAGCATGACGAGCCGAGTCCACGAACCTAGTCTCGTACCGAGTGACAGGACATAGAACCCCGACGAAGACGCTCAAATTGTCCGCGCATAAACTCCCGCCGAGTAGCCGGAAGGAACTTCTCCAAGAATAATTCCGCAAACCGCTCCCAAGTCAAAGATGACGATCCCGCCGGCCCGGTTAGACAATAATCTCTCCACCAAGTCTTGGCGGAACCGTATAACCGAAAAGTAGCAAAATCCACACCATTAGTCTCCACAATACCCATAGTACGGAGAACTTCGTGGCAACAGTATAGGAAATCCCGCGGATCCTCTCGAAGGAGTACCACCGAACGTGGTAGCGAATGCACTTAGTAAACCTCGTCCAATCTCCACAACGCATCGGCATACATAGCCGCACCATCATTAGACGCGAGTCGCAATAATAGGCCGAATCGCCTCAACCGGCCGAATCGCGGGATCTCGAGCCCGGGGAATTACCGGCTTCGAGTCGCGCGTAGCAGAGTCCGATTACCTCCTCCACCCGAGAAGTGGCCGGTGCTACCGGTAATAAACCTGCTCCGGTGACATGATCCATAAAACCTGCTATCCGGACCAAAGCATCCTGAAGATCCGGTGAAAATAAAGCTCCTCGTGGGACCTGAGCTGGGCCTACTGGAGCTGCTGGGGCCTGGAATTTCCTCCTCTATATGAACCTGAGGTTCTGCCACTCGTGCCGTTGCTCGGGGCTGAGCTCTGCCCCTACCTTGTCCTCTAGGACGACCTCGACCTCGGCCTCTACCCCTAGCAGGAGCTGCCGCTGCTGGGACCTCGGGCTGCTGGTCGGTAGATGAGGATGCACGTGTCCTTACCATCTGCGGAAGAACAGAGTAGAAGTTCAATTAACATTCAAAAGATCAAGTCGCACGACCGGAAAGAATAAAGAGAATATTTTCCTAACTCTGTAGCCTCTGGAGGATAAATACAGACGTCTCCGTACCGATCCTTCATACTCTACTAAGGTTGTTCGTGAGTTGTGAGACCTATGCAACCTAGTGCTCTGATACCAACTTGTCACGACCCAAATTTCCCACCATCGGGGTCATGATGGCGCCTACTAAATAGAAGCTAGGCAAGCCGAATATTAATAACAATTCCATTAATAACCAATTTATTATTAACAACATAAAAATTATAGCGGAATAATCAAAATTTAGCGGAAGACTTAGCCAGATATGATAAAGAAAAATCCAAATCTGATACACTACCCAAGACTGGTGTCACAATACTCACGAACTTCTAAGAATAATACACATAATCGTTTGAAAGAAAATACAAGCTGTTTATCTCGATTACATGAGATAACAGAATGAAAAGCATAGATAGGAGAGACAACGGGTCCTGCGGACGCTTGCAAGGCTACCTCGTAGTCTCAGTAGTCGGAAAATCCACAAATCTCTACTGTCGCTGCTGCTGTCCGTAACCTGTATCTGCGCAAAAAGAGCGCAGAGTGTAATATCAGCACAACCGACCCCATGTGCTGGTAAGTGCCTGGCCTATCCCAGCGAACTAGTGACAAGGCTAAGGCCAGTCACCCACCTAAACCTGTACAGTTGCAATATAGATATATATATATATATATACAATACATTTATAAAGAAATACTCTGCTCTGAAATATTATTCAACAACTCAAGATATCCAAAATATTCTTACTTTCATGTTTCAATTTCCTCTTTCATTTCATGTCTCGTGGTAGGCGTACCACCCGCTCCCAACTGTCCCAGTAATTATCTCTTGTGGTAGGCGTACCACCCGCTCCCAATGTATCAGAAATTATATCTCGTGGTAGGCGTACCACCCGCTCCCAAATATATCAAAATTATATCTTGTGGTAGGCGTACCACCCGCTCCCAAATATATCAAAATTATATCTTGTGGTAGGCGTACCACCCGCTCCCAAATATATCAAAATTATATCTCGTGGTAGGCGTACCACCCGCTCCCAAATATATCAAAAATTATATCTTGTGGTAGGCGTACCACCCGCTCCCAATATATCAAAAGGCTACCGGCAACTATGGCCAATGCCAAGATTTAAATCACTTCGTGGTCGGCGTACCACACGATCCCATTTCTTATTATATATAAGTGGTCGGCGTACCACACGATCCCATTTCATAAATATATATATATATATTACCGGCATTTAGCCAATAATCTCTATATCAACAATATTTATAGTTACCGGTTTTTAAACCAATAATTTATAATAGTTTCAACAATTTACCTTCATTACCGGTATAACACCAATAATTCTTATTCAACAATTTATTCATAACCAAATTCATATTCCTACAAACTAGGATAGAACAAACACTTACCCCGAAAGTTTACGAATGATTTAATCCGTAGCAATGCCCTTTCCTTTCGAATTTGACTCCAATCCAATCGTATCTATACACAATTGATTTAATATCATCAATTCTACTCAACCAACTAATTCTTAAGACCAAATACCACTTTTACAACATTCTGCCATGAATAGTGAATTTCAACCCCGGGCCCACATGGTCGGAATTCGGGGTTAGGACCAAAATCCGGTTACCCATCCCCCCACGAGTTCATATATATAATTTGTTTCAAAATCGGACCTCAATTCGAGGTCCAATTTCCCAATTTATGAAAAACCCTATTTTCTAACAAAAACAAGAATTTTACCATGAAAACATTTGATTTCTGATGAAAAACATGTTTAATGATGTTAGGAATTGAAAGAATTAAGTAAAAAGTGACTTACAATCGTTTTGATGAAGAAGGAATCCGTGAAGAATCGCAAATGGGTGTTTTTGTTTTGTAAAAAGTGAAGAAATGACTGAAATTCGTGTTTTTCAGGTCTCTGTGTTCGCATTTGCGAACATGGGTTCGCAATTGCGAACCCCGACCAATTTCTGGAGTTTGAAAAATAAGCTAAGGGTGGGAAGTTCGCATTTGCGAACAATTCTTCGCATTTGCGAAGCCAAGGCAAAACTGGGAAGTTCGCATTTGCGAACTATTGTTCGCAATTGCGAACACAGGCTAAATATGGGGAGGTTCGCATTTGCGAACTATTGTTCGCATTTGCGAACCCAGGCGGAATAGTGGCCAGTTCGCATTTGCGAACTATAGCTCGCATTTGCGAGCACAGGCACAGAAGGGTCAAGTTCGCATTTGCGAACTATTGTTCGCATTTGCGAACAAGACACAATAGGGGGGAGTTCGCATTTGCGAACTATTGTTCGCATTTGCGAACTCTGCAGAATAGTGGGGAGTTCGCATTTGCGAACTATTGTTCGCATTTGCGAACTCTGCAGACCAGTTGCAGACAGCAACAACTTCTAACATGAAAAATTGATCTCGTGGCCTATCCAAAGTTCACCCGAGCCCTCGGGGCTCCAAACCAAATATGCACATAACCTCAAAAACACATTATGAACTTGTTCGTGCGATCATATCGCCAACATAATATCAAAATCATTGAATTGAGCCTTAAAACTCAAGAATTCCTTCAAATTCCATAATTTCCAAACTTTCCAATTTACGGCCGAAACACGTCAAACGACGTCCGTTTTCAACCAAACTTTACAGGAAGCGCTTAACCAATATATATGACCTGTACCGGGCGTCGGAACCAAAATACGAGCCCGATACCAGTACTTTTTAATAAAAAATCAGCTTCATTTTCCTTAAACATTTTCAGAAAACAATTTAACAGAAAAATTCTTTTATCGGGGTTCTAGACCTCGGATTTCAATTCCGGACATATGCCCAAGTTCCATATTTTTCTACGGATTTTCTGAAATAGTCAAATCACGGATCCGGGTCCGTTTACCAAAAATGTTGACCAAAGTCAACCATATCAATATTAATATCAAAATTCTTCTACTTTTTCACATATTTCACATATTTCAACATAAATCTTTTCCAACTTTGTGCCCGGACTGTGCACGCAAATCGAGGCAACTATAAATGAGGTTTTCAAGACCTCAAAACCATCTAAATATATTCCGACATCATGAAAGTGGTACAAACCTACCCTTCCCCCATTGACTGCCTCCCTTATGAGTACATTTTATTGCTACCTCGCCATTTTATCCTATTTGCAACTACCAAATTCAACTACTTTGCAGTTTTATCATTATTTAGAAGACGTCACTGCCTCTACTTTCTCTTGCTTTTCAAAATATCTATTGCTTCTCCAGTTGATCCTATAATTGTACGTACCTTTCACTTGACCTTATAATTTGTTTTTCATTTCCTTGTGTTGATGCTGAATTTGAAAGACCTATTTAGAGAAAATATAGTAGCACTTTTATTTTAAAATAAAACGTTACGAGATAAAAAATGATAGCCTTCTAGAAATGTGGTTGAAGAGAAAGAAATAAAAAAATTAACTATTGTGTCTAGGTTATTTTTCTTTCTCACCATGATCAATTTGGAAACCTTAAACTAGTTTGCCTGGTAAGTTAGTATGGATCCGGTGAAGAAAAGAGAATTTCGTTGATAGAGACGTTAGATCTGGAGGAAGTATCTCTGGTCACATATCCCAAAACCTTCACGGGAAAGGAGTATCTTTGCTTAGTTTTTCATATAAAATAAAATGTATTTTCGTTCGTATAAGCATGAATTTTGAATAGCAAAATCAAATTTTTCTCGGTTCATATTGTTTCATATTATCTTTAGTTGTTAGCATTTATTTTGATATAGTTTATTTCTTATCTATGATATGTAATTTTTTCTTCAAATGAAAAGGAAAGAAAGGTTGTGGGAAAGGGAAAAAAATGGCAGTATAATGGTAAGGTGGCAATAAAATATTTTCATAGGGATGCAGTTAAGGGAGGAAGAGTAAGTTTGTACTACATATATGATGCCAGAGATATATTTGGACCGATAGTTTGTCGTTAGGGATATATTTGGACAGATATTATAATGGAGGGAAATATTAGACCTTTTTCAATAGTACATGGATATATTTGGCCCTCCTCCCCCCCCCCCCCACACACACATATCATGTTTCAAGTGTTAAACTTAGGTTATTCAAAAAAGAATTTTTTGCATTCCAATACATTATTTAAAACTTTATTACCCTAAATATTTATGTATAGTTAATTATCTAGCATAAACAAGTTTTGTTTACAAAATATATTCAATCCACCTTAAAGGCTCCCAATCCATTATTAATGCCTTCAATCAATGAATTGAGTTACATCCTTTTTCTTTTTCCTCTCCTCTCCCCTCTCTTCTCTCCAAATTGAGCTTATATTTATGGATTTAATTACAGAAATTTATGAAAATTTTCATTGATGATGAACAAACTTAATAGAAACGCCCAAAAAAAAAAATCCGTTAGTATGAACAACTCGAGATATTAATACATTAAAGGAAATACGGGATTAATATGCTCCAACACGATATCATGCTTCCGAGATGGGCAGCAAAAGCTAGGAACAAATCTGTAAGTAGAGACCATAGTTCTCAGTCCTTTATCTGGAAATACAAAAAATAAAATTTTATACTAGCAGAAAAATACAACAATTAAAGCTACAAATGTTCCACGAGTAAAATTGTACCTTGATACAAGTCCTTACACTTGATTTCAAATTAGTCCTTGCACTCTAAGCATAATTTTATAAAAAATGTCTTGTCTATTGTCTTGTCTATATTTTGTATCTGATTTATACATAATAAAAATAAATCTCATACAACTAATTAAATATTATATAACTTATTTACAACTTTCATGCATTATTTCTACCTAGTTACAAACAACTATAACATCATATAACTTAAATACAGTTTTAATGCAATATACTTTTGTATATTTTGTATTTAATTTATACATAGTAAAAATAAATTTTATATAGCTAATTATATATTAGATATAAACTCCACACCATATTCCCAATTGTTTGCAACAATACTCAATCTAAATAAATAATAATTTTTGAAAACCCAAATTCGAATTTAAAGCTTCAAAGCTTTTTAGTGGATGTCAGTGGTGAAATTTCTGCTTTCTTTTCCTTTGCTTTACATTACTGAAATTAGGAATTGAGAGATGGAGACAGACATAGACAGAATTCCCAATTATTTGCAACAACATCCAATTCAAATAAATAATATTTTTTAAAAATCCAAATTCGAATTCAAAACTTCAAATCTTTTTAATGGTTGTCAATGGTGGAATTACTACTCTCTTGTGCAAGATATGTGGGGAGAGTGTGTGTGATATGGAGAGAGAAACGTGGGGGAGTGAAAGATACGTTAGAGTGATTATAGGATACTAATTGTTACTATTAATTCCTTTAAAATGTAAAATAGTAATTAAGTATATGAAATATAATTATACTAAAACTTGAGTAGTAGGGTAATATAGTTTCCTAGGTAATGTAATTATCTCATAAGAAAACTTACCCTCCTCTTTAAACGAAGGAACAAAAAGAAAAATAAGAGAAATTTTCATAAAGCACTATCTTTTAGTAGTAATTAACCATCTATAAATATTACTTGTTATATTATGGAATATAGATACATTTTTTGTGGTTATAATATGTATTTTAAGCTATTGTATTCATGAATACATGTCACGATCCGGATTTCCCACCATCGGGGTCATGATTCGAGTGTATTCGACTGTATTCTTGGAGTGAAACATGGGATTATGGATATATTATTGTATTCGACTGTGTTCACGGCGTGAAATAGGAGATTACACTATTTTTAAAACGGAAAGTGAATCCATTAACATAATAGACTCCTACTATAACTCAACAAACTCAATATATAACACACAAATTTTGTATTTTTCAGTTATGAAAAAAGTCACTCAACCACAAAATACCTCAAAACATAGCAATCTTCAGATAAATTATATAATACATTCGAATACATAAATTATATTAATTAAAAAATTATATGAACATGGTATATAACGAAACAATGCATACAATTAAATAGATAGAATACAAAGGGATACATTGAAATATAATGAGAAAAAAAGACACCGAATACAATGAAATACATAAAATACAACGAGATATAGATATATTTCTTCAATGCATAACCAAGAGAATATAGCAGTATATTCACTTTAGGGGCAGCGTCTGCTTTACAGCTTGTAGGGGAGACCTTCCCCTGGAGCAATCAAAGCAATTTTATATAATCAATGAAGAACCATAACAGCGTCCTGGGGATTAGGGAGTATCCTAAGTTGAATAAACCTTTCATCAATTTTGTCATGCATAGTTGTGATGTATTAACTTCCTCAGAAAGCTTTCTTCTTTGGTTGTATATTCAGTTGCTTACTATGCGGTACTCATTCATGCTTCAAATGCTAATGTTTTTCACTTAACGTACTGATCCACTGTATCCGCAGTCATCGGATGCGGGTACCGGAGCATTTTCCAAAGTGGACTTTGCACAAATTCGATGGAAGAAAAAGGAGATCGGAAATTTTAATGGGATGGGGAAGAGAATATGATGTATTATGTATAAAAGTAGAGAAGATGAAAATAGTATAACTGATTAGCGTTTAGTCACTTAGGGTTAGGAGGTAACCAAAATTAAATATTTTGCTATAAATAATAAAAGGTATCATATAGAATATAATTTTTTTAAATGGTATTTATTTAAAATAAATAAGGTGTTAACCTTTGCTATATGACAGTAAAAATTCCAAACAAAAACATACGTCCATTTCCCCTTATTGCTTCACGTGTGACGACAGGGAGATTTTTAAAAATAGCTAGATTCACAACTGGTCATTCAAAAATAGCTAAATTTTAAAAGTAGTCAAAATTTAGTCACTTTTTATGTAAAGATAAATCTGAGCTAAAACACTGTTCAAAACCCGAAAATTATTCCAGTATATTATGCTGGAGTTCCAATATAAGTATACTTGAATTCCAACATATTATACTGGAGTTCCAGGAATGTTGGAATTCCAGCATAATATGATGGAATTCGAGCGTAAATACACTAGAACTCTAACATAATATAATGGAGTTCCAGCAAGTATAATGGTCTAGTATAATATACTGAGTTCATACACAAGTGCACCAAACTACAGTATATTATGCTGGACCGGTCTCTATTACAACAAACGGTGGCTATTTTTTATTAATTTGATAAACGATGGTTATTTTTAATTGACGAATCTAAAAAATGGCTATCGTGTGCTATTTTTACGTGACGACCACAACCTCTTCCCTTTGTCGGTCAGGTAAGTCTGCTCCTCTTTTTATCTTTTATTTCTTCTCTCTTTCTCCTCACTACCACCATCTATTTCCCCACCCCCTTTAGTTTAATTGTTTGAGGCTTGAGTTCATAGGAATTTTTGTGAAAATTCGTCAGTGAGTTCTGACTGAGTTATAATTGAATATGAGGTGCTAAACTACAATTCTCAATACCTCATTGCCATAGTTGTACAGACGAGTGAGTAAAACATTGAAAAGTTCCTAAGTAAAATTATATTCGTGGTGAAAAAATTAATCATTTTTAGTAAATGGTATTGCCATATACGAGTCTAAACGTAATTGATATAACTAAATTTAGTTTTAGTAAATGAGATTTCATATATGATTTAGTCGATTTCATATTTCCTTACCAGAAAATATCCCCATAAACTCTTTTTAAAATTGCTAAGTAGCTTATTAGTAATTTACATTGGCTTAACCACGTTGCAAACTTTATTCTACACACACACACACACATATATATATATATATATATATATATATATATATATATATATATATATATATATATATATGAAATATCTCTCCTTTTGTATTTTGGCTAAGTATGGTGTCGAAGAATTTCTTTCCAAAAAAAGAAAGGTAAAATGTACTAATATTGAAGAAAAAAAAATGTATTTTGGTCCTTTTTATATTATTTCCTGTGAGGTTTGGTTAGTTTATAATGTAATCAAAATAGTCTAACACAAAAAGTGGATCTTCACATGGGCTTTTATTTCGACCCGCCCGCATCACACGCACTGCCCCATTGCCATCCAAATCCCTTCGCTGCCTCAATGCATTTTGAAGTTTTTGTGATTTGTCAACCCAAATTGACTGTTTTGTGATTTGTCAACCAAAATTTGACGTCATTTTTGTTGAGCGTAGAACTTCTGTGAGTACAAGGAACTGTAATGGATGCTTACATGACTGGGATTCCTCTTCATCATTTGCCGAGGGAGGAAGCTAAAGAGTGTACACTGTTGATTCGGCATCTTCCAGAAGCAGTTCCTCATGAAACCCTTTCTAGATTGCTCTCCAATTACGGCGCATCTTCTATTCGTCCTTGTACTAGTGGCAGGTATTCCAAAGAATGATTTTTTAATTATCAATTTCACTGCAACTTTTTTGTTTTGTTTTTTCTGATACCCAGTATAGAAGGTTTGCTTTCTTATGTTCTTAGAACTGTTTATGTGCTCATTTGTTTGGTGTAATTTGTATTATTTAAAAATCAACGGGAATATGTCTACTGTTTTACGCACCATTGACTGGGGTAAATCGGCTCCTTCTAGAAAAACTAGTAGAATGAGCATAATATGAGTTGGATTCATATTCACACCTAGATGAGTTTTAAGCTTGAGGCTTGCAGTCTTAAGCACCTCAACATTAACCACTAGACTAAGGCCTCTTTTTATCAGTGAAAGCTGCTTTTTCCTAATCGAATTTCCTATTACTCTCCCCAATCCAAAATGATGGCAACCTGTTCTTTTGCGTGAGGGTATGAATTAGCGGCACTAGGCTCGTTGTTACTTCTAAAGTTAATACAACTAGAAAAAGTATGTTCTCACAGCAACATATTGTTTTGGAAAAATGGCTTCAAGGAACTTCTTCTATACTAATGTTTTCTGACTTGTATTGCCTTTCTGAAAAGTAGATTTAGGTGATTTAATGAGATTGTGATGCTTCCTGAAACGATGATGTGTTTCTGATCCCTCTTTTGGTGCTTGTCAACTTCTTTTTCTTTATAGCGAATCAACTAGTTGTCATCTTATACTCAAATTGTTTAGATACTCTTGTCTTTGATATTGCATTACCAAAGAATAGTTAGCTTACGCACCCAAGGGTGTAGCAAAGTGGTCAATGAAGTGGGTGGAGAACCATGAGGTCTCAGGTTCAAACCCCAGTTGAGACAAAAAATATTAGGTTATTTCTTCCCATCTGTCTAGGCCTTGGGGGCAGAATTACCTGGTACGTGTTGCAGTAGGAGGTGGCAGGTATCCCGTGGAATTAGTTGAGGTGCGCGCAAGATGAGGTGGACACCGCGGTTACCAAACAAAAAGAAGAAGAAGAGTAGTTAGCTTACCGGATTTCGTAACCCATTACTTTACATGAATTTCCAATTTTATGTCTTGAGTTTACCAATGCACAAATTATACTCGGGATTGATGTTGCTAGACATTGGGTAGTAATGACCTTTAAACAGATATGTAACAGTGTCAAACTGTATATGGTTAATTCTACATCTTAAACGCTTAGACTAGCATATTTTGCTTTTCCCTGCTGAAGGATAACCAAAAAGTAGATTTTCTTCATCCCCGTACATTGCTGTGGGAGCTGCGAATTATTTAATCATGTATATATCTCTTGAGCGGAATCTATATTTTGGAGTGCTACCTGTTCAATAAATTCTTTGTGTGCACAAGCCTTACTCTTTTTGATATTGATAACACCAAAAGCCATATAAAAGCAGAATAAAAACAACAAGATATTAAGGTGATCAACAATGAAAGAAAATATAGGAAAATAAGCCAATCCAAACACCCCATTTATAATGTTTAAGCGCTAACTTTGTGCTTGACTGCATATTAGTAGTTCTTATTTACCTGTTAAAAAAATGAAATGAATCCTATTCGAGTCTTGAGCCCTAGTATCACATATTTTATGTTTTAAACCTAAATAGGTTTGAATCTGGATCTTATGTTTTCCTGGACAGAGTGAGGAATTGTGTGTTTGTGGATTTCAAGGATGAAAGTCTGGCACATCAAGCTCAACAACATTTGAATGGGTATATTTCTTTAGAATCTTCTGAGTATCCTGTTTGTGATCATCTTAGATAAAATATATTCAAATGAGCTCCTCTTTATTTGTATTTATATTTGGAGATTAAGCAAGACTGATTGCCAAGTTTTGTGGTTGTTAGGGTACGGTTTCTTGGTAAAACATTAGCAGTTGAACGAGCTAATAAAAGCATAGAGGGAGATAAATATCGACAAAGTGAACCTCGGATTGTAGAAGACTCTGTCTCTTTGATCAACGATGCTACTACTAAAGAATTTGGTGGAGGATCTAGAAGAGGTCCTTATCTTGGCAGCGAACCCATTGCTGAAAGACTTGGGGTGGATTATCCATTTCCTCCTCACCTCGAGTATGTTTTCAGCTACTTCATGATTTTTTTAACCATCTTTTTAAATTTCTATCCAGATTTGGTGGATAAGTGGCTAGAAGTAGCTCCTCATTCTCTTTGTATTTCCTTTACATCACAACTGATTTGCATCATCCCTGTATGCCAGATATTTCTCATATCTGTAGGCATGCCAGCTTTGTTTGACTTGTAAGTTATGGACTCTCTTCTCGGTCTGTAAGGTATATGCATAGAAAACTAGAAAAGAAGAAGAAGCTAAAGTATTAAGAGGATTTAGACAGTCATTCTGCTTGATCTAGCACTTGATAGTTCTTTATATAGTATGTGCTTATAAACAGTACCGGCTTCTGCTTATTCTTCATAATGCTGACTGTCCTGCTTGTGATTCAGATATGTCTACCCCCCACCCGATGGGCATATACTTACAAATATTGTAAATGCTCTCATTGCTGTTCCTCGGTTCTACACACAGGTTATCTATACTATTTCCATTCTGCTTCTCAAATTCATATTTCTCGTTCCCTTGCTATTCGTTTGTGTTGTCTTTGTCTATCTAATATCTTTTATACCTATACTGTGGCATGTTATAGGTCTTACACTTGATGAACAAGATGAATATTCCAGCTCCATTCCGGATGGCTCTGCCGACTCCACCTCTACCAACATCCCTATCTGTTCCACCTCCACCCCCTCCTCCACCCCCTCCAATAGTTTCTGAGAGTAGAATGGAAAATTTATCAAGTAGTGAATCAGAAATGGAGTCTTCAGATGAGGTAATATTTCCTATGCCATTTGGCATCCGTTTACTCTTGAATTGAGTTTGATAAATGCAGTTAACTGGGACTTTAAATATAATGTATAAAACCTCAACGATACTGGGGAGGTGACTTAAATTTTAATGATCTATGCAGTGTATCTCAGGATTAAAGTTTCTATCTTTATGTTCCTTGTGTTTTCATTTTTCACCCAAAACTATTTCCTTTTGCTATTAGAGTAATGTTGGCGGGCCTAAACAAAAGCGTGCCAGGCGTGAAGCTATCTTAGGCCCTGCAGTTGACAAGGATGTTGCTCATGAAGCTGTTGGATTGAGAGCTGCTGCCTTGGTTCCTAAAGAGATGCCAGTAGTTAAGAAAAAGAACCCAATAATTCAGGTGATAGCCGTGCATCTTCAAAAGCCTCCCTCCCCCTTTGTTCTTCATTGAAGTTTGTGATACTATGTTGTTGATTGCTGTGCTTGCAGATTAAAGTAGCACCTAAGCAGGTACAGAATGAAGAGAAGGGTGACATGAGGGAAACATCATTGCCAGTGGAAGATAAAGAGAATGATAATAAACCTTTTGCGACCCTTGAAGAATTAAAAAGTGGAAGATTGCCCCCAGAAGAGATTCTGTCGCTTCCTATGTTTAAGGTACTGGAAGTTTGGGCACTTTACTTTTGCCCATGAACCGCTTGTGTGCAGATTGGATTTGCTGTTAGTCTTTTAAGTTTTAGCTGTGGTCCTGTTACTAGGTTGTTCATGTTTCTTATGATATTCATTAGTCAATTTATTAAGAGCTAATGGAAGTGGATCTAGGGCAAGGTCTTGTAATGGAATGACTTAGGCCTCATTTAAAAAAAAATGATTAAGACATCTAAGTGCACATTTGAATATCAAGATGAGTATTAAGATTAATATGTCTGAATCTGAATACACATCTGAATGTTAAAATGTGTATTAAGATGTGAATACTGAATAATTAAGACTGTTTGTTTTTTCAACATCTGAATTAATAAAATTTATCTTTATTTAAGAATCGATGAAGTTAGAATTTAAATAAAATACTAATTTTACTTAATATTTTATCAACAAAACATTTTTTTAAATAAATATATGGTAGTTGATGGCGGTGATGGCTAACGGTGGTATTTGTGGATTACTAGAGGTGCTGGTTGGTAGTGGTTTTGGTTGATAGTGGTGGTTCAAGGTAGTAGCAAGTAGTGATTGGTAGTGGAGATTATGGTTGATAATGGTGGGTGGTGGTAGTTGATAATAGTGGATGGTGGTGGTTGAGGAAAGTGGTGGTAGTTCATAATGGCGGGTACTGGTTGTTATGGTTAATAATGGTGGTGGTAGTTGAGGTGGGTAGGTCATAGGTGGATGGTTGTGGTTGAGGATGATGGTAGTAGTGGCGGTTGTAGTTAATAATTGTGGGGGTGGTGAGACGTGGTGGTAGTCAATAATGGTGAGGTGGCGAGTGGTGGTAGTCAATAATGATGGCGGTGACCATTATACTTGAGGATGGTGGTGTCAGTGGTGGTGATTGAGTATGGAGGTGGTAGGTGGTGCATGGTGATAGTTGATAATGATGGGCAGTGACGGTAATTAATTGTAAATGTGGATAGTAACATCATAATGAAATTAAGTCTCTGTTATAGATCTTAATTGTTCATACCTATTCAGACCCATTAAGTGGTTGTGAAATTAAAAAACAAACACACTTAGTGATCAAGATCTGAATGAGACTTATAAAACAAACACATGTGTGATATCTGAATGATTAAGATTCATACCTCCATTAAATGTAAAGAAATGAGGCCTTAGTTCCTTTAGGGATAGGATGATCCTTGGAACCTTATCCATCGAAGATAGTAAACGGCTGCAAAGGGCATTCACCTTGGAGGGTACTAGTTGTTATGGTTAATAATGGTGGTGGTAGTTGAGGTGGGTAGGTCATAGGTGGATGGTTGTGGTTGAGGATGATGGTAGTAGTGGCGGTGGTAGTTAATAATTGTGGGGGTGGTGAGACGTGGTGGTAGTCAATAATGGTGAGGTGGCGAGTGGTGGTAGTCAATAATGATGGCGGTGACCATTATACTTGAGGATGGTGGTGTCAGTGGTGGTGATTGAGTATGGAGGTGGTAGGTGGTGCATGGTGATAGTTGATAATGATGGGCAGTGACGGTAATTAATTGTAAATGTGGATAGTAACATCATAATGAAATTAAGTCTCTGTTATAGATCTTAATTGTTCATACCTATTCAGACCCATTAAGTGGTTGTGAAATTAAAAAACAAACACACTTAGTGATCAAGATCTGAATGAGACTTATAAAACAAACACATGTGTGATATCTGAATGATTAAGATTCATACCTCCATTAAATGTAAAGAAATGAGGCCTTAGTTCCTTTAGGGATAGGATGATCCTTGGAACCTTATCCATCGAAGATAGTAAACGGCTGCAAAGGGCATTCACCTTGGAGGAACTTGATGCCGTGATCAAGATGTTCGATGGTGACAAAGCGCCTGGGCCTTATGATTTGAATATGGCCTTCTTTCAAAACTGTTGATACCTCTTGAGAGAGGATATCTTTAAGACTTTGGAGCAATTTTACAGTGAAGACTTTCTGGAGGAAAGTATCAGTGCAACTTTTCCTGGAATATCTGGCAGGAGAGAAATAACAAGGAATAACATATGTTTTAATTATAGTAGAGAAAACATAGTTAATGTTAAATCTAGATGTTTGAAGAGTCTATACTTATGGTATAGGAAAATCATTGCATATGATATGAACTCTATGTTAGATCTTTTGCATTCCTTCGACATATGCAACAAAACTTCCTAGATTTTACTTTTTCTGGTAATTCATGGTACCCTTTAATGAAATGTATTACCCCTTTCATTTTAATTTATGGGAACATATTTCCTCTCTAGTCAGTTTAAAAGACGAATGACTCTTTTTTAATTTTGGAAATAATTTAGTTTGAACTTTCTATTTTATCTTAAGGAGAACCTTTTATAACAATGTTATGGCACGTCTAAGACCATAGAATTTCAAAAGTCTTCTAACCACTCAAATGTTATGGTATGTTTAAGATCACAAATTCCAAAAGTCTTCCTCCTTTTCTTAAATTTCGCGTCCAGTCCAATACGTTCAATTTGAAACATTTTTTCATCAAAAATCTAATTGCCCCCATACCTGGGCGAAGCCATATGTCTGAAAGGACCACCCTTCGTCTGAAAATAGCAATGAGTATATAGGTAAAATATTAAGTTTTATAGGTATATAACATATATTGAACACTCTTTGTTGGAGAATTTTTTCACTTCTTTTAAGTTTGAGCACCCTTGAAAAAATTCTTGGCTTCGCCACTACCCCTGGATTTTGCCTCGTGGTAAGAGCGCATAATGTGATGTGTGGATTAAGCGCATGTCACGGGTTTAAACCTGCCACAAACAATAGCTGGGTAATTAAGTTGAGCATAACAGCCGAGCCCATTATCAACGACTTTCGAACCATGCGCTAGTGGCCTTCAGGGATTTTTCAATTAAGAAAAGAATCTATCCAATCCTACCCCATGAAGGATTTCTTTTTCACCATGAAGGATTAATAAACCAACAACTAGGAAATGAATTCTTCTGGTTGTTTATTTCAGTAAATTCAAGTCACCAAAACATAATTGGCACCTAAGGGAAATTAAATGAGGTTTATCAATTCAGGCTCTTCTAAATGATTTGGTGAGTTATGTGGACTGTGAATCTAGTTATTTTTTTATTTAATAAGGTCTAGCATGTGAACTGTGAAACATATAACACCTTGCAGCAAAAATTTTCAGAAACCAACAACTATGATAAAATAATCAGACACTAAATCAGACAGTAACTCCCTTTTTGTTTGTATTCAAGAATCAACCATTCTTCTTAAATTATGCTTTCATTACATAAAGTTTCTTCAGCTGTTCTTCTTGGACTGCATCATTAGAGGGGCAATAGGCCTAGGGGACAGCACACTAAGATAATACCAGCTTATCATATCTCATTAATAATTCTAATACATTATACTCCCTTTGTTCCATTCAGGTAGCGCACTTTCCTTTTTAAAGAATGACGCCTTTTTATATTTAGAAACAATTTAACTTCCCATTTTATACGTCTTGAGATGATCTAGCGCCACACATATATCTATAGCTTGCTTCTGACCACAAGGTTCAAAAGTCTTTCTTAACACCCTTACTCAGTCAAACTATGTCACATAATATGGGACATAAGGAGTAGTTATTTTTTAATTTTCTTAAGCATGCCTCTAGGGGTATCATTACCCGCCTAGTCTTGTTGATGATGATTGACTTGATGAATGTTGGTCTGTATCAGACAAATACAACAATAACAACTACTACCCAGTATAGTCCCACAGAGTGTGGTTTGGGGAGGGTAGTACGTACGCAAGCCTTACCCCTACTTGAAAGGGCAGAGAGGCTGTTTCCAGTCGACCCTCGGCTCAGGCTGTATCAGACAAATGAATAGATTAATTTAAGATAGAAGTGTGGAATTTGCATGAACGAACTACCACTTTTGAAAATTAGGTATAACAGAAATAAAATACAAAACATCATGGAAAAAGAGTCCTATCTGTTTAACTTCTAAATCCTAACTAGGTCATTAGGGAAATATGTATATTAGGGATCCGAGCATTTTGAGCAAACACCTGCTTTCCTATTTGAATTCCTTTTAAGATTCTTAAGTGTAGAGGCTCTTGGCTAATTACTTTGAATTGCTTGAAGTTATGTATGTGGAAACCAAAAATGATGTCTAGAAAGTTTATTTTTTAAAAAAATAAAATAAAGTAAGAGATATTATATATGGCATCAAGAAGATGCAGTAATATAGATACAAAAGATTTGCTAGCTCCAGTGCAATGAGTCCTATACTAGGGTTAAAGAGCTAACAAAGTCCAAAAATGATGTCCAGAAAGTTTGTCTTTTTTTTTTTAATAAAGTAAGAGATTATAAATGGCATCAAGAAGATGCAGAAATATAGATGCAAAAGATTTGCCAGCTCCAGTACAATGAGTCCTATACTAGGGTTAAAGAGCTAACAAAGTCCAAAAAGTTGTCAGGGAGTTCACAGGTGTTAGGGTACTCCAACGGTACAAAAGTAAAAGATATTTGGCCTTAAGGAAGTGGTTTGGTGTTGCTATTCCATCAAAACTTCTCCTATTCTTCTCATTCCAAATACACCAAAAATTACGGAAAGGAATTAGTTTCCAGATTTTCTTGATGGTTCTACCAACTTTCCAACTGTTCCAGGTCAAAATGCTTCCTTTAAACTCCCAGGCATTATCCAGTCCATTCCAAAAAAAGACAAAAACACGTTCCATAGATCTGCTGAAACTGGGCAGTGAAGTAAAAGATGCCAGGTTGTTTCTGCATTTACTTGATATAGATGGCTAATCATCTCCATGCAACGTTCTTGATTTTGGGGAAATGGCAGGAAAAGGAATAGAACTAAACTGGTTGCTGAAAATTTGTTTATGAGCTTATGAGATTGTTCATCCTAAATACAGCAGACTTTTTCTAGTATTTAGCTGCTTAGCCTCCTTTGTGAGAAGAAGTCACTTTTTTGTTGATAAGTAGGGTTTCTGTTTAGTTTACTTAAGCTGACAAGTAGTTGCTATTAGGAATTCATTAAGATTGTATCTTTCCAGTCTATAAATTGTGCTATACTATTTCATTTTTTGTTATCAGTAAATCAAAAGTTTTTTTTTATGAGCAAAGCCAAGCATTAAGTTGGTTCTTGGACATCCCCAGCAAAGGGCTGATGGATATTTAACTCATGGGCTTTCTTTTATGCAGAATTATTGTGCTGGTAATCCTTCTCCTATCTTGTACTTGAAGAACTTAGCAAAAGAAGTGATTGTGGATGATTTTTACTTCATATTTGGTAAGCATTAATGTACATATCCATTAACAAGCTAAAACACGTTTTTCCGAATTTTTCCTTAGATTTCCTTGTAGTTCAATACCTCGACAACTTTTCTTCCCCTTAAAAAAAATGGATAACAAGAAGTTACTTCAATGGATATGTTACTTACAAGAAACTCATGTTTTGGCACTAGAACCATTATATTTCTTCTCAGCTATAATGTTTGCAGGATCTTTATTTGGAAGCATCGATGAAGCTAAATCCAGACTGGCAGTGAAGTTAATGCAGGTGAGGTTCATCTGTATTTCTCTACCTTTAATAATACGTGAAAACTTGAAGCTTTATATATCCACTATTTGATATAACTCAAGTGCTTTTGGGAGTTTATGCTGGAAAAATATAAGGAACACTATCTGAATTACCCTATCTGATCATCCAATGTGAGGTCTTGGCTCCACTTTTGTGACACACGGCTCCTCTGTAGGTTTGGTTGATATGTGATATGTCATACATGGGCCTATTGAGAATATTTGTGCTTCTTAAAATTGTGAAGTCTTCTGTTAGGCAAAGAAAACTGTCAATCTGGCAAGCTGGTTACAGTGCCGGTCAACTACTTAATGCCACCCATTAGGCTCTATTGACATTGGCTGACAATAAATTGGGACTCTAAGTACTCAGGAGTTGAGTTAGAATGATAATAGTTTGGTGAAAGAGAGTGATAAACCAAGGTTAAGGAAGGTTGAAAGAAAGTTTATAATGTTCTTCTATCTATACAAAGGGGAGAATGACCTCTCTTCGTGTGAAGCATCTGGAAAAATTTCCATTCGTAGATGAAGCTTCAATAGCTGCTAGGTCTAGAGGGAAGTAATGAGCAGTACGTTCGAGTATAACTTCCATGCCGAGGCTAGCGCGGTCAATGATATCACTGAATATCTTCGTTACAAGGCTTGAAAGGTTGTGTTACTGATATTCTCTTGATCTCATCACATTTCTTCTGTTTGATGTTTCTCCTTTTTCCTTAGTTGCTTCTTGATAACAAAACCATGACACTCCTAATGAACCAAACCCTGGTCTCTATATTTCTTTTGGAACAATTGAGGAAGATTTAACTGAATTCATGACTTAAAAGGCATGATGCTCTTTGTACAATTAGCATAAACTCCCTGCTTGGTGAAGGATATGATGTCAGGGGACTGGTTAAACATTATCTGACTCTGCAAAAGCTCATTATATCTAAGCTAATTTAGGGCCAATTTCCTTAACTTGATGAGAAAATCAATTGGTAATCTACTTCTCTATTTAACCATACGTTTCACTTTCTTCGTTCCAGTGCCACTTTGTTGGTCTGTTTCTTACCTGATCCAGACCACAAAATTGACGTACTCCTTTCTAGTTCCATATGTTTTGTTGCCAAGAGATAGATTGTCCTGTGGTATAAAAATAGTATTCTCATGTAGAAGGGTGAGATAGTAATCAGTACTCCCTTTCCATTGCTAATTTGCTGTTTATTCATGACTTAAATGCTGACGATTATCTGATTTTCGTTTCCAGGAAGGGAGAATGCGTGGACAAGCTTTTGTTACATTTCCCTCTGTTGAACTTGCTCAAGATGCTTTAGTATGTTACATTTCCCTCTTTTGTTACATTTGTTTAGCTCAAGATGTTTCTTGTCTTCATTTCAATTCCTTTGATGGTCTATACGTAGTAAAATTTTCATTTGATGTATTTCTTAAAGTTACTGGTATGAGCCTGTTTTTGGAATGACTGCTTATATAGGTTATCCTTCCACTGGAAGAAAGATATTTGTTCATGAAATTTGAAAGAACCTGATAAAGTTGCTATTTATATACATTGGTACAATAGTAATTTCCAATCTAATCTTCTTAATAATAAAATAAAGAAGAATCATGCTTCCATTATTAAAATACTACTCCGAATCAAAGCTATTTCTTCCTCTCTATGATGCTGCAGGCCAGTCATTTCCTTTTCACTGGGGAAAGAAGGGGGGAGGCCATAAGGAGGTAAAAGGATGGTTTAGAAGATTGAAAAACGAAGAAATCAATATCAAACATTAAAATTTATGATATCCACATTCCTCTTTTAAAGTGGCGTAGGATTTATTTTTTGAACTGCTGGATCGTGGAATCATATATCAAAACATAGCAGAATCTGGGGGAAACAAGAGGAAAAGCAGGTAATTTGGTATTTAGTTTTCATCCTGGGCAGCATGATTGTGAAGTAAGCACCGCAAAAGTACTTGCAGGCTTTTATGAACCTCTTTCAAAAATAAATCTCTTAATCCGAAAGCACCACATACTAGACAATCTTTTGTCTTTCACTGTTAGCATTTTGCAAGTCTCATTAGATGTATTTTAATAAT